>VBRH01001397.1:17162-35860 GCA_014578085.1 Cardamine resedifolia
ATATATATATATATATGAATTTCTCTACTTATATATATAATAACCAACTACAAAATTTCACATAACTATTCTCACATTTGTAAGCAGTGAGACAAAGTCTATATAGACAATGGAGGAATCATACCGTACTGTCCTGTTCGACAAATACAAGATCGGAAGACTTCTCGGAATCGGTAACTTCGCCAAAGTATATCACGGAACAGAGATATCCACCGGTGATGACGTGGCAATCAAAGTCATAAAAAAGGACCACGTGTCAAAACGTCGTGGCATGATGGAGCAAATCGAACGAGAGATCTCCGTCATGCGTCTCCTACGTCACCCTAACGTCGTCGAGCTCCGTGAAGTAATGGCGACAAAGAAGAAGATCTTCTTCGTAATGGAGTACGTCAACGGCGGCGAGCTTTTCGAGATGATCGATAGAGACGGGAAGCTCCCGGAGGATTTAGCTCGAAAGTATTTCCAACAACTGATCTCAGCCGTCGATTTTTGCCATAGCCGCGGTGTTTTTCACCGTGATATTAAGCCGGAGAATCTGTTGCTTGACGGAGAAGGTCATCTTAAGGTGTCGGATTTTGGACTTTCGGCGTTGATGATGCCGGAGGGGCTAGGAGGACGACGTGGCAGTAGTGATGATCTTTTACATACTCGGTGTGGTACGCCGGCTTACGTGGCGCCGGAGGTTTTAAGGAATAAAGGATACGACGGAGCTATGGCAGATATTTGGTCGTGCGGGATTGTTTTGTATGCTCTCCTCGCTGGCTTCTTGCCGTTTATTGAAGAAAACGTCATGACCTTGTACACGTAAGTAAGCCTTAACCGGGTTCTGAGAAAACCAATCCAAACCGTATCTGTTTTTTTTTGTTCCTTTGATAAAAGTTAGAAATAAAAATATAATTATATGTATGGGACGTTTTAACTTATTCCACCAGATATTAGAACGAAGTCAGAAATGAAAGATGGTATTTGAATTATTTGTTTGAGTAATTTTAATTTTGAATAGTATTTACATTATTTTTAAGTACTAAAAGAAGTTTTCGAAATTTTCTTCAAATTACCTTAATTACCTATAATACCCGATTTTAGATTGATTTAGTTTTTAACCAAATTAGTGAGAATTTTTTTTTTTACGTCCTTGATTGATTGATTAGAAAATGTTTACAAATTCTTAAAATAAACCTCTTCTCTAGATTCCAAATTAGTGAGAATTATATGAAAATTTTACCTTTTAAAGTATTTTCTTAGATATATTTTCTTAGATATAATTCTCATTATAATTCGTGAGTATTTTCTTAGATATAATTCTCATTATACCTTTTTAAGTTTTAAATGCAAGAAATATCTCGTTTCTATATTTATCCGGTATAACCCATCCCAAAGTGAAAACCCTAATAATAACTAGAGGTGGACATTTCGGTTTACGGTTTAGTTCCGGTTCGGTTTTCTGATTTTACATTTTTTAGTTCTATAAAAATTGAACTATTTATAAACCGATTGTAATACGGTTTGGTAATGTTCGGTTTTCTTCGGTTTACGATTTTATTCGTAATTAATTCAATTTGGTTTCGGTTTGGTTTCAGTTTATAGATGATTTTTCAAAAAATAATTATTAAAACTCAAATCAAAACAATGTATTTGTATTTGTATTTGTAAAAAGTCAAAACTCAAAATCGGGCAATTGAAAAGTTAAAACTTAAAATCGATTATATTGGAAAACTTAAAAAGAATGAAGATAAAACTTAGGGAACGACTTACAAAAATAACTTGATAAAACACTAGTAAAAAATAAATAAATGATTCAAAATCTTAAATTATATATAAGATGCTTATATATCTAGAGTTTTTGTATTTTTTTTTATGAATATTTTTTGTGCAACCGTTTCTAAAATATTTTTATTAATTTTATTAAAACTATGTAACACAAGTATCTATATAAACATGTGTTGACTGTAGGAATTCACTCCCACTATACCAGTTCAAACGGGATCCCCTGAACTTGTTGTTTCTTCATTATCCAACCTAGAAAGCTTCAAAACATCACTAAACATCACGATCTTTTAAATTCTACATAATTACACAATTCCAATTAAAATCACGATGTCGATCAATAAACCATGATTTCGCGTTTTGATGTATCGCGTTTAGCCCAAATCCGGATTTATTAGTATAATCCACAACCCGAAAATTAAACCCTCTATTTCTTTTAGTGATGGATCTGTGGAGAATGAGGAAAGAAAGAGTCGGAATAGAAAAAAAATGCTAAAACACAGAAAAATAAAATCCGGATCTGGGCTAAACGCGGTACAGTGAAAGGCGAAATCACAGGTTAAGTGATCGGAATCAAGATTTCAATTTGATTGTGTAATTATGTATAATTTAAAAGATCGTGATGTTTAGTGAAGTTTTAAAAATTTATGGGTTGGAGAATGAAGAGGCAACAAGTTCAGGGGATCCCGCTTGAACTGGTA
Organism: Cardamine resedifolia; assembly: GCA_014578085.1. Lineage (NCBI taxonomy): Eukaryota > Viridiplantae > Streptophyta > Magnoliopsida > Brassicales > Brassicaceae > Cardamine > Cardamine resedifolia. The sequence goes on from VBRH01001397.1 coordinate 19,631, forward strand.
TAGTGGGAGTTGATCCCTACAGTCAACCCTCTAAGCATATATAAAAAGTAAATTTAAAAATCTAAAAAAAAATTCGGTTTTACAGTTTTTAACCGAACCAAACCGAACCGAATTAACTTTTATAATGATAACCGAACAAAGTTTTAAGCAAAACCGAAACTAAACCGAACTACTAATTTACGGTTTGATCCGGTTCGGTTTTTTCAGTTACGGTTATTTTACCCACCCCTACTATAACCGTTATCAAACCGGTCTGGAATTTTAGTTGAACCGGATTGTGAATCAATCAAAATCTCAGTACTGTTTCTGCTATAATTGAAGCTTTTGTATGAACAGGAAGATTTTCAAAGCAGAATGCGAGTTCCCGCCATGGTTTTCCACAGAATCAAAGGAACTGATCTCAAAATTGCTTGTGCCAGATCCTGAACAACGTATTTCCATGTCGGAGATCAAACAGATTCCATGGTTCCGAAAGGATTTTACACCACCGGTAGCCTTTTCGATCGACGAGACAATCCCATCTCCACCAGAGCCACCAGCAAAGAAGAAGAAGAAAGACAAGTACGATGACGGAGTTTCTCCGAGATCTTTCAACGCCTTCCATTTCATCACATCAATGTCATCAGGTTTCGACCTCTCCAACTTATTCGAGATAAAACGGAAGCCAAAGCGGATGTTTACATCGAAGTTCCCAGCGATATCTGTTAAAGAGAGGTTGGAGATAGCAGCGCGTGAGATGAACATGAGGGTGAAACACATGGAAGATTGCAAGATGAAGCTGCAGAGGAGAACAGAAGGACGCAAAGGGAGGCTCTCGGTAACAGCTGAAGTTTTCGAAGTTGCCCCTGAAGTATCCGTCGTCGAGTTCTGTAAATCCTCTGGCGACACCTTGGAGTACCACCTCTTCTGTGAAGATGATGTCAGGCCAGCTCTTAAAGACATTGTCTGGTCATGGCAAGGTGATGATGATGAAGACGAGGTTAGCACTAATGATAATGTTAACACTAATGATAAGACAATAAATAATACTTCTTCATGAACTGTAATATTCCGATTTTTGGCATTGGATGTGAGAGCGAGACTGTCTTATTGTGAAGCTTTTATAATTTACATAATAAGAAATATATAATATTACCATTATACTCAAATTCTTAAGGGATTAGTACAACTTAGAATGTAAGGTATACAAGCAATAACCGGATATTGTATGTCACAAATTTCCGGTTATTTTTACCCTTCAGTCTCTATATGCTCTCATGAGCAAGAGTGTTTTTAAGCAGCAAGCAACTTCTGGATGTCCTTCTGCAAAACAGCCAAAACAATGTTGTTTGGTTACGAAACCGGGAATCAAACCGATATAATCGAATTGGAATTCACAAGTAGTCTCTTAGCCGTACCTCGATTTGGAAAGGGGATGTGGTGGGAGGGTATCGCTCAACGACCTTTCCCTTTTTATCGACCAAGAACTTCTCAAAGTTCCATTTAATGAGACCACCCAAGAATCCTCCTGCGTTTGATTTTAAGAAGTCGTAGATCGGCGCTGTGCTTGGTCCATTCACGTCAACCTGTCGAACCCAAAATTTATTCTAGTCTGCAACCCAAAAAGAAGAGTGAATCTTTTGGATTATTTATACCTTGTCGAATATAGGGAACTCTGCTTTAAAACGGGTACAAGCGAATTGTTTGATCTCGGGGTTTGAACCAGGCTCTTGGCCACCAAACTGATTGCAGGGAAAAGCTAGAATCTCAAATCCTGTAATCCAAACAACAATTTAGTGTTACTAACTACAAATTCATGAAAAAAGTTACAAGTGTATTGGCTATTTCCCGCTAAATGATTAAAGATAAGATCAATAATCTAAATGAGTTCAAAAATTCTTTTAGCTACGAAGAACGGATGAGTTGAGATTATCATCAATTCAACAAAGATACTGAATTTACTTGCAGTTTAATCGTTACAAAACAATTCATTTACATAAATTAAGGTGAGTTTCAAGCTAGTAACACTGCCGTTGAAGTAACAATAATAGAACCGAATCATACCAAGAATGGTATAAAGATCTACAGAACAGAGTAGTGAACACAAGCGAGGCAGTAACAAACACAAAAAAATGTCCAAAAAGGCACTGAACATGTAAGAATAATTAGAGTAGGATGATGCAAACTCTAAAATCACCTTCAAGAACAAGAACAAGATTTTCGACAGGAGACCATCTGGTTGCAAATCGATTGCAACGAACAGATAAATGTGATAGAGCTAATTAGAGCTCACCTTGGCTCTTGTATTTCTCGTACAGATGTGAAAGCTCTGAGTAATTTGATGATGTCAAACCACTGTATGTTCATGAAAACACAATCGTTAACGCAAGTAAACACAATTACTATGAACAGAAAACTACATTCTATATCGCATCAAGAGAATGAAGAAGGAGAAAGTTACCATCTTGAAGCAACATTGACGATCAACATAACTTTACCCTTGAATTTGTTCAGAGACACATCATTCCCATCAATGTCCTGCCTCCAAAATATATATCTCAAATTTTCAGATTTTACGATTTCTATTACAATTTGAAGATTCCGAATTTAGTAAAGAGCAGAGACACAAACGAGAACCCTAGTTTTTTTTTGTCTTAATTGAGCAAAAGAGTAAGAACTAAACCTTAACGGTGAAATCGTGAACGGTCTTCTCAGCAGCAGCTCTAGCTTGAACAGTTAAATTACGGGACTTGAATAGAAACCCAGGATTAACCGGAGATTTTATGCAAAACCCATTACTCAGATTTGCGAAATTCGATATGCCGGTAGAGAATTTCAAGGAAGGGACGAGAAAGGTTGAAGATGAATTAGGTCTGGAACCGTTGAAGACTGCAGAGAATGGTGTGTAAGAAGAAGTCATGGAAGCCATTTTGGTTACCGGAGACGAGCTTTTGGACCAGTGTTGCACGTCCTTAAGGGAAGCTCAGAGTTGTTGATGATATACTCCATAAAACTTTTATATTATGCATAAAACAATAAAAAATAATTAAAACTTTTAAGATTCTAAATCCATAAAATAATATTTATTTTTTAAACGCGGTCCTAATAAAAAGAGATTTTTGTTAATTATTTCCTCCATTTTAAATTAATTATTATTTAAGGTTTTGATACAAATATTAAAAAAAAACAAAATTTATGTTTTACCTTTTATTGATATACAATTATACTCTAGAAAAAAATTGTAAATAGATACTTATTTTAAAACAAAATTTAGGTTCTAAAACGATACTTAATTTAAAATAGATTTAAAATAGACCGAGTATTTCTTTTTCGGAGATAAAAATCTTTAAAAAAATCATACAAAATAAAATCTTTAAGACAAACTCCAACTTAAAAACTCGGATCTAGAAAATAAATCTAAAGAAAAAAAAAAACAATCTCAATCAATATTTTGACTAAAGAAAATGTGGACTCGAAACTTATTATATTGCATCAACAAATATTGTTAAGCCACAAACTGCTATATTCGCACAAATCAACAAAGTGATAATCTTCTTATCTTTTATAGAACCATAACCTGAATTTAACAAAGTGATCCACCCTTAATTCTGCAATTAATTTTATTCACACCGGATTTTTGAGAACCAAAATATTGATGAGAGCAGCCTTTTGGACTGATTTGAGGCACATAATCTGGTGTTTCTGATATTTTTGGGCGGGTTTTATCCTCAAATTTTTGTTCAGTTTCGTCCCCTAATCCTTATCCGAATTATGACTCGCGGTTCCAATATGTCCAACTCAAATAGTAATCCCAAGTACTAACTGGTGGCAATGCCTATCCATTATTATGTTTTCTTTGGCAATAAATATTAGAAATGTAGGGTCACAAAAACAAATGAGAAACAAATAGATAAGATGTGACAGCCAAATTTTATTTTTATTTTAGTTGCGACCTATTATAGCTATCTCTCTCCGGATGTGACTGGAAACATCTAATTGTTAAAAAAAAAAAATTTAAATTTTCTGAGTTTTACTTTATAAGTTGAGTTGAAAAAGTTTTAATTATTTTACTTTGGTTACGGTTTGATAACAAAACATAATAATTGATATTTTTAGCCTGATTTTTGAAAAGTAAAACAATGACTTTATTTTTTTCGATTTCCTCTTTTTATTGCATATATATTTTTCCTACTTTTTTACTTTATGTATTTTTTTTTTCTGCTCAATTACACTAACATTCCAATCAGATAATAATATCAATCTCAAATTTTATTATATTTTTCTTGGGAGAATTTTCGTCAAATTGTCTAAATCTCTCTCGTGAAACTACAACTAAAGAAGATGTGGTTTCTTGTTTCAATGGATTCTTGGCAGATGCTAATGGTAAACACAATGACAAAGTTTTTGATATGTGGCAAAAATATTCGGTTGAGTAAATTGACAAATATTGTTGTATATATTTGTCAAACCACATTACAATAAACTTCAATAGCGATAACAATAAACTAAATTTGTGGTGTTCTGTGTTTTTATTTTTGATATACATTGTGGTGGAGTCAACCCAAACAGACCAGATTAGGATCCGGCCCACTCTATCTATATTGGATAGGTGTGGATTTTGGTCACGGAGTAAAGAAGAGAAAGATACAGCCGTGAAGTCCTAAACTACTTGGAGTTGAGACAGACATAATCTTATAGTAAGACTAGGATGACCTAATATTCAAGGGATGAGGCCATACTATTTTCCGACAAGAAAAAGACCTAACCTAACAAAAATGTAAAATCTAAGGTGGAGGAATTAAAGAGAAAGAATCAAACATATTATATAAAAAAAAAAAAAACTAAATGGAAAAAATAATATATTGTGAATTACAAAAATATTTAGTCGTTTAACTAAGTTTTGAAAGCAATTGTATTTTGTTTTTGATTTACGTTTTTATGGTGTTCCTTTATTTGAATCAACAAAATATGTTCAATTTAAAATAGAAATCTTAAATTTTGCTAAATGTCAGTGTTTTTAAAACCGGACCGGACCGGCCGGTCGGACCGGTCTAATCAGGAATCGGCTATCTAACCGGTTTTGGATAGAGGTAAAACCCAAATTTGATTAAAACCGATAAAATCGGCAAAACATCGATAAAACCAGTTATCCGGTTCGATACCAAAATTTGGTTCACAAAATTTATGTCATAATTTGAATAAAATTAGAATTTATGAATCAATATTTAAACCAAAATTTAAATTCATATTTTTTTTACTTTCAATTTGATTGCTATTTAGTAATTCTAATAAAGAAAAATATTTATTTACTTATGTATATTGATTATAATTTTTTATATCTACACATTTTATCCTTTTTACTCCTGAAAATTATTTTGTCACGCTGAATTTTAGAGAACAAATCATATTCAATCTTATTATTTATTTATATAATTTTAAATAATCAATATATTGTTTAACTATTTTTTATTCTATTGAAAAATACAATAATATATTTTAATCATATTTTATGTTTCATCAAATTTAATGTTATATATATATATACATATATATATATATATAATATTCAAAAACCCTGCTCGACCGGTTGTACCGGTCCGACCAGTCACCCAATGAGACAATGAGTCAGTGTCCGGTCCGGTTTTTAAAACATTACTAAATGTCAAGTAAAAAACACTAGCATATGTTAATTTGTCTGGGCAATTTTCTCTACTTTACAAGAAAATATTTTTGTTGTAATATTTTTGGAAGCACTTTAGAAAAGAATCTTAAGAATTTGTTGAAAATTCTTACAAGCAATTTTATTGATAAGTAAACAATTTTAATCATCTCATTAAGGGTAGAATAATCAAACCCAATTCTAAGCATTTAACTAAAAAAAATCTGCATAATATCTTTACAAAGATATCTGTAAATATTTCTCAAAATTTAAAGTTTTTTTAATATTAACTAAAATAGTATTAGAATTTTAGATAACTAATCTAAAATATAAAACTTAATGGAATACTATTGACAAAACATTGAATATATATAGATATATATATATATTAGTTGATAAATTATATATAAAGATTTAATACTTATATTATTAATTTATAATATTTTTTACTTTAAAAGTACTTCAATTGATTCGCAAATTTTGCAGTACAATGGGTTAACGTTGATGGTTTTACAACGGTGGTATTTTACGGGTTAATTTGTTAAAGTATACAAATTTTTAATCTGATGTAAGGAGATTAAATGGAAAAAATTGTTCACTTTTCACTAATAAACGTTCAATTGCATTCAGATAAAAATCTTAAGTTAAATTATGAAACTATATAATTTGTCTAATTATTATAATTTTTTTTTAAATTTTGGACTAAATTATACTCATATTTTCTAAATATATAATATTTTAACGCCATATAGATTTTAAAATAATTGAATTAATATTAGATATCATAAAATAATTTTAGAAATCATGTAAGCGCGGATATAAACTTAATTTAAATAAGCGCGGATATAAACCTAATTTATGTTTTAAAATTTAATATAGATCCAACTAACAACAAAACCGGTTATATTAAAGTTAAGATGACAAAAAGAGTTACATGGAACAAATCCAAAATTACGGTTAAATTCTTCTGTAATTTCGCTGTTTTGTATCATAAATAAATACACACACATTCTCGAAGCTGTGATGATGAAGCATAGAAACTTTAACAGCTGTAATAGATTTACTCATCTCGAGTTTTAGTTTAAGTAGTTAGTTATTAACAAGTTTCAAGACAAAAGGTGAAAAACTGAAGACCTCTCATTAGAAAAAAAAAAAAAAACATACTTTTTCATTTTTCTTATGGATTTGTACATCTGATCTCAAGTAGTTTCGAGTGAGTGGTTGGTCTTGTTCCCTTTCCTCGTCCCGATCGAGTTTCTTCTCCTAAGTCCACAATTTGGTCTTCAAGATCTCAAAAGGCTCTTCCTTTTTTCCATTTCTAACCCAGAGTTGTAAGTTGCTAGCTTCTGCTATTGCTTTTATTATCTGAATCTTATTCGATCCAAATAGTCAAATATTCGCATCTAGGTCAAAATTGATTCAAACCCTCTTTGTCATGAGTTGATGAGGTTTGTTCTGACTCAGAAGTTCTGAGTTGATTAGGTCTATTTGTGAATCTTGTGCACGTTTATTATGTAAAGATTCTGATTGGTTCAAGTTAGTTTTTATTTTAATCTGGATTTTGATTGCTGAGTTGATTAGGTCCACTGTGAATAATTGTACAAGATTGTGTAAGATTCTGATTCGTTCAAGCTAGCTTCTTTCTGGATTTGGTTACTTTGATTTTGATTCTAGAGACAAAGAGTGATGTTTTTGTTTTGGCAGAAAGAGATGGGAACATACTTAAGTTCTCCCAAAACCGATAAGTTATCAGAAGAAGGTGAAAATGATAAGCTTAAATATGGTTTATCGTCTATGCAAGGTTGGCGCGCCACCATGGAAGATGCGGTGAGTCTAAACATAATTATTTGGTTCCTTGTTGATCATATGGAACTTCTTAAAGTTGAAATCTTGGATATTTTATAACTGACTCTCTGCGATTGTTTAACTTGTTTAATTTTACTAGCATGCTGCAATTCTTGATCTGGATGATAAGACATCGTTCTTTGGCGTGTACGATGGCCATGGAGGTAATGAACTACTCTGCCTCTTCTTTTAAATCCTAATCTCGAGGTTCTTGACCGGTGTAAAGACTTATAACTGTTGTTTACATTCCTTTGTTACATTTTTCGATTTTTCGCTCTTTACATTCCTTTTTGGATATGTAACTGAAAGTAAGATTTTTACTAAATCGTGTAGGTAAAGTTGTTGCAAAGTTCTGTGCCAAGTATCTACACCAACAGGTTCGCAGTAATGAAGCATATGAAGCTGGAGACATAGAAACATCTCTTCGAAGAGCATTTTTTAGGTTTTAAATTTCTCTTTTGCTTTCTTGTATATTAACAGCAGAAGAGGGTTCCACTTAAAAACTGTTCATTGTGAATATTGTAGAATGGATGACATGATGCAAGGACAGAGAGGATGGCGCGAGTTAGCTGTACTCGGTGACAAGATGAACAAATTTAGCGGCATGATTGAAGGATTTATATGGTCACCAAGAAGCGGTGACACCAATAACCAACCTGATATTTGGCCTCTTGAGGATGTAATTTGTGTACCTCCTTCTTTATTTTGTGCATGATATTTCCTAGTGTGGCTTGATCCGTATTCAGCCGTGCCTTTCTTCATATACTACAGGGTCCTCATTCTGATTTCCCGGGACCTACTTCCGGGTGTACAGCATGTGTAGCTCTTATTAAAGATAAGAAGCTCTTTGTTGCAAATGCCGGTGACTCACGTTGTGTGATATCAAGGAAGCATCAGGCTTATAATCTTTCTAAAGATCACAAGCCTGATCTTGAAGTTGAAAAAGAAAGGATATTGAAAGCTGGTGGCTTTATTCATGCTGGTCGAATCAATGGAAGCTTGAATCTTACAAGAGCCATTGGTAACTTTTATTTTTCTTTTCCATTTTCATTCCTTGGAGATTCTGTTTTTTACTCGTAATCTTGATTGAAGCATTGTTTCTTGTTTCTTTATAGGTGATATGGAGTTCAAGCAGAATAAGTTTTTACCATCTGAAAGGCAAATGGTTACTGCTGATCCAGATGTAAACATGGTACGAATCTAACCTTTTCGGTATTTTGCGTTCGGTTTTGTTTTTTTTAAGCTGACTTGTTTATATATTGTTTCCTCTTATCAGATTGACCTATGTGATGATGATGATTTTCTTGTTGTTGCATGTGATGGAATCTGGTAAAAAAAAAAAGTCCCTTATGTTTAATTTTCTACATATATAAGTTAGTTTTCTTGATGCTAATTTCATTCATCTTCCTCAGGGATTGTATGTCAAGCCAGGAGCTAGTGGACTTTATCCATGAACAGTTAAAATCTGTAAGTGAACTCTTTTCCTTCTCCTACGCTCTCAATTAGAGTTTTGTTTCCTGTCTTGGTCTGTGACATTGATAATGACTTTCAGGAAACAAAACTTTCGACGGTATGCGAAAAAGTTGTTGATAAATGTTTGGCTCCAGACACTACGAGTGGTGAAGGTTGTGATAATATGACCATCATCTTGGTTCAATTCAAGAAGCCTAATCCATCTGAGAGCGAACCAGAAGAACCAGAACCAGGCCAGGATGAGCCGAGCTCGTCAAGCTAGATGCCTTTAAAGAGCCAAGATTTGTGAAAGTCTCTTATCATTGACTTTGGTTCAACATTGTAAATGCTTTTGAATGGCTTAGATTCAAGAAGCTGGCGTTTATTGGGATGTCATTCAGCTTTTCCTCAGTTTGCCCAGCTTCTGGTATGTCACACAGACTTTGGTTTCATCGCTTCATGTAATCAAAAACGACTTTGTATAGCTTTCTTGTGATTTGCTTTTAGCCATAGTTTCAAATTCACAAGGACAAGGCTTTTGCTGATGTACAATCAAACCAAATGAGATTTACAGAATGGTTTTATTGCTTCTTGGAACTTGTTCTTTTTTTTTTTCAAACATCTTTTAAAATCTTTTCTCATATTTCTTGTCTACGATGTTTAGCTTTAGAATGTTTGTGTTCTTTATTGCTTCTTGAAACTTACTCTTCTTCTTCGTTTTTTATTTTCTTTAACATCTTTTACAAATCTGTTCTTATATTGATCTGTCTTTCATTTCCTGTATTGCTGTAAAAGTTTGTAAATATGTCATAAAATTTTCTTTTAATCTATCACACTTCGATGTTAGCAATGAAGATTGTTTTCCTTCCTTGGAATCAGTTTTTGGCAATCTTAACAACTAATAAATTGAATTTATAATAGAAGGACAAAAGACCTCTAAGCTAAAACAACATGTAATCATAACAAGGAAAGTAAAAGAAAGAGCTTTTTGAAACAAAAAAGCTCATACTTTAAAAGCAAACCCACATGGTTCCAAATCAGAACCAAGCCCATAGACCAAGAACAAGACCTAACACGACATATCCACCACCAAGCCTAACTGAGCCGCTAGTGGGAGCTGGAGCCAAGGCTGGACCATCTTCAAACTCAACCGGAGAAGGAGCCGGAGAGATGGCACTATGACGAAGACTGACCACAACGAGGCTCAGCTTCTGACCTTTCTCACAGTGACCATTAGCTCCACTAATGAAGTAGAATGGACCAGACCGGTCCAATTTCACTTTGGTCTCTCCATCGGTGTAGTTAGCTAAAGGGTTTGTGGTGTTGCAGCTGTTGTAAGCTTCTTTTGTTACTTCCAAAACTGAGTCTTTACCAGCTTCGTAATGAAAAACTGAAAAAACACAAGACAAGTAACTCTGTCAGAAACAGAGCATTTTGTAGAAAACAAAGTATTAATGAAAAAATCAAAAGCAGAGGAGGTACCAATAAAGTCGCCGACTTTGAAGCGAGCTTTTTGAACCCACTCGGTGAATGAATAAGAAGAAGAAGGTGGAATCTTCCAGCCGCCGGATTTTGCGCCGATGGTGACCTCATTTGCAGCGGCGAGAGAGCATAAGAAGATGATGGAGAAAATAGCTACAGGAAGTGAAGAAGAAGAAGCCATAGATTTTCGACTGGAGCTGAGTATTGAAAAAAACTTATTAATTAAAAAGAATAATAGAAATTCTAATTGTTTGGATTTAGTGAGAATATGTATGTGGTTTTGAGGATGTTCTTGTGACGGATTTATAGTAGTGGAATTGGAAAACTAGCCGTTAGATTATTACTTTCTTTTTTTTTTTGGCAAAAAAAATGTAAAATGTTGTTACTGTAGCCGTTGGGAAGCTTTAGTGATGTAACTAACCGTTACAGAAATTTTGAAACATGTAAATAATAATAATGGATACTGACATTTGGTGCAGCGAAGCCATGAGTGTTTCTCGTTTTTTTCACTTTTAATTTTGAAAAAAGTAATTTCTAGAGAAATAAAACGTAATAAAAGGTTAAAAACTAAACCTAGTCATTCTTCAATTACTGTTTGGGCAAAAAAAGATAGTCATTCTACTATTACTACTATGAATAAACAAACTATTTTTGTTTATTACTACTACACTATGTGAATCTACTTGGTGATGGTGATGGTGATGTATTGGCCCTACTGGGATATATACGTATCCCACAGCCACATACTTCTATCGGATATATTTGGATTATTATTGTTTGTAAAACTCCTGGCCCAACATATTTTTTGGCCCACATCAAATAGAAAGTTAATTTGGAAGCCACCCTAAAATCCTTTTCGTATGTGTTTTTTTCTTTGTGAAATTTTATTTGGAGATGTTAAAAGTTTGACTCACATATGCAATATTAATATCCGTGGATTAATACATTTCTGCTAGTCTGCATTAACTTTGGTCATATCGACCATCTGTCTCATTTAATGTGGAAGTATGGAGGGAACAACCATGCTAACATTATCAAAAAAAAAAAATACTTGACAACGGCAGAGATTTCACCATCCAAACTCACCTATCAAGTCAACATATCACATCATGTTGATATGCCACCAAGCCCAAGTGCATGGTTAAATAACCCAATTCATCTACTTTTATAAAGCTTTTCATGTCGAAAATGAGAAAGGGATACGAAAATTTTGTCTTAAATTAACTATATAACCGAAACTCGAGTATCAATCTCTTGTTTACTTTCCTTTCTACCTTCTCTTGGAAGTATTTGTTCACCTCCCAGTATCTACTTCATCTTCCTCATTCTAAACATTTATAACCCATATAATACCGTAAATAGATTCTATGCTAGGTCTAGAAGTGATCCACTATATTCATTATTCCATACTTGTGTGTTATTTATTTGTCTAGTGGTAAGGTATATTTTTAACTTAAGAGTCTCAAAACAATCAGGAAGAAAACTTCCTATTGTCTGGAGGTTTCCTAGCCGTACTATGGCACATGTTAAGTATCACTCCCTACAAACTTGAGCATAGAAACTGTTTGTGATTTCACAAAGACATCATCTTTATCTTTCTTGTGTCTTTTTTTCTGCTCCATATATGGATACATTATCCCATACATATTTCTAAAATTAGTGATTAAAAACATCAAATCAACATTATTATAAACAAAGTTATTGGATATATAAAGTATAAGATGTTCAGTTGATAAATATTAGAGCATCTTCGTAAACAAAATTGAATCGACAAAAAAGCAAGTTCATCACTTTCATAAACAAACTCGTCACTTTCATTATTCATAAACCCAGATTTGTCACTTAATCACTTTCATAAACAAAGCAAGTTCACGATATTATCCTATTAAAAGATTAAAAAGTATGAAAGAATGAGGAAAGAGACTTACTAGTTACCATCAACGAAGAAGAAAACAACGATGGTGGGAATGGTGATACGTCAGTGGCACAGAGGTTACGGAGGAAGAAATCTTTTGGAGATGAAAAAGTGATCTTAAAATAATTGGGATTTTTTTAAAATTATTTTGCTTTGTAATAGTAGAACCTAAGCCAAATAAGATATTTATAAATTCAATTTGTAACTAATTTTTTTTTTAAATCTGATTAAAATGTAAACAAGGGAATTGAACATGGGTGTAACAAAATATGCAAAAACTCAAATAACCACTCTGATACCATATATTTTAAAATTTTGAGGGTCCTAAAAAATTATATATTTTGAAAGTGTGAGACAACAGTTTATTTGATACGTTTAGGCACGCCTCTGAATTTTCCTACATGATTCAGAAACTTGGCTCCTAGAACGATATTTTTGCGGGATGAGTCGCAAGGACCTGACTTGTTCTTTCATCAACTTTTTCTAGTGCATTAAAAATATAACAAAGCTTAATCCACAAAGACATTCAATTGTCCCAATAAACAAATGAGATTTTTTCCTTTTTAATTACTAAAACACAAACCATGGTATCTAGTCATCTACTGTGTATTTTTATTCAAAGATTATATCTAATTTTTCCAAATTTTTAAATGAGGTTCTTTGCAAAAGCCGAATTCTTAATTAATATTTCCATGTTTTAGGAAATAAAAGAAAGCAAATCTAATACTAACTCAAAAAAGAATATTGAAGACATGTTTCATAGTCCTTAACAAAGTAACAACAGATCCTTTGGGACCGTCCTCGATCTTTTTTCTCTTTATCCGAATCAGACATCCTCAATCCCTGTCTCAAATCCGCCATAGCTACAATCTTCTTGTTCATAAATCAGAAAAAGAAGAAAAAAAAACCCTAACTTTTTCTCTTCCTACATGATAACCTAAAGTCTCTCTCTTTCTTTCTGCATCATTCTTTTTCTTCTTCTCTTTCGCATGTGCAGAGCTATCAACATCTGTTTGATTGAAAGCTAAGTTTCCAAATCCAAAACAGAAGAAATTGAAAGTGTGTATGTCAAGACAAACCACCAAACTACAAGAAACAATACCCACAACGCATTGTTCCTTAAAGACCCAGCAAGCATCTCATTTCACGCTTTCCTTCTTCCTGACATTTTTCTCGATTTTGTTCTCTGGTCATTTGGGGTTATTTCACCTTTCTTCAATGTGGGTCGCATTTGGTAGACGGTGATTATTTCTAGGGCTGTGACCTTTGCTTTTTGGGTAAGCATTTGAAGAAAGCTTCAATGGCGTTGTTTAGAAAGTTCTTCTATAGAAAGCCTCCTGAAGGTTTGGTTGAGATCTCTGAGAGGGTTTACGGTACGCTCTTCTTTCTCTTCAGCTCTCACTTTGATTTCCAATGTTTAAGTGTTGGGTTTAGGGTTATAAAGTTTGAATTTTTAGGTCTTAAATGGACAAGTTCTACAGTTTTTTTAGAAAGTTTGAGTTCTTAGGTCTTAAAAATCAGATTTTTTTTCAAGTTATGCTAGCCTAAGTTATAACTGTAGTGTCCTGTTTGAATTGATTGATTGAATTGAATTGAATTTAATATTTGATAGCTTAAGATGTCTCTTTCTTGATGGTTGAGATTTAGCTGATGGATTCTGTTAAGTTAATTATCAAAGATTTGTCAGGAAACAGTTTCTTTTGTATGTTCACTTGTGTGAGTTTTGTTTGTCTTATTCCATGGTCTTGAGTAGCTCTGAAATATAAAGATTGCTATATAAGTTTGCTGATCTTTGATGCTTATATTTCCAGTCTTCGATTGTTGCTTAACCACGGATATGTTGGAAGATGAAGAGTACAGAGTCTATATAGGCCGCATAATGAGTCAGCTACGAGAACAGTTTCCTGGTGCATCATTCATGGTCTTTAATTTCCGGGATGGAGAAAGCAGAAGCCTGATGGAGAGTGTACTCACTGAGTATGACATGACCATCATGGACTATCCTCGTCATTATGAAGGCTGCCCTTTGCTTACAATGGAAACGGTCCATCACTATCTTAAATCAGCTGAAAATTGGTTATTGTTAAGTCAACAGAATATCGTATTGTCGCACTGTGAGCTTGGCGGCTGGCCGACTTTAGCTTTTATGCTTGCTTCGCTCTTGTTATACCGCAAACAGTTTAATGGAGAACATAAAACACTAGATATGATATATAAGCAGGCTCCTCGTGAGTTGTTACTGCTAACATGTCCACTAAATCCGCTGCCTTCACAATTGAGGTTTCTTCAGTACATTTCAAGAAGGAATGTTGGATCACAGTGGCCACCACTAGATCGGGTCCTTACATTAGACTGTGTCAATCTCAGATTGATTCCTGATTTTGATGGTGAGGGTGGTTGCCGACCCATATTCAGAATATATGGTCAAGATCCTTTTTTGGCTTCCGATCAGACATCAAAAGTTCTTTTCTCGATGCCCAAAAGAAGCAAAGCTGTTCAGCATTATAAGCAGGTGATACTGAGACTTTCGTTTCATCGATGTGTGCATTCATTCAGTCTCTTCCCAGTATGTTATGCTTTATGATAGTCCTAACTTTTAGTCTACTGTTGCAGGCAGATTGTGAGCTGGTAAAGATTGACATCCATTGCCATATTCTCGGTGATGTCGTGCTTGAATGCATTACCCTAGATAGTGACCATGAGAGGGAAGAGATGATGTTTCGGGTTGTGTTCAATACTGCATTTCTTAGATCAAACATTCTAATACTTAACCGTGATGAGATTGACATACTGTGGAACACAACAGATCGGTTTCCCAAGGATTTCAGAGCGGAGGTGACTATTTATCTTATTTTTCTTTGATAATTTTACAAGTTTTTGGTTTCTTAACTAAAAGAGACTCCTTTCGTCTTACCTTAAAATGACCATTTCTGAATATGAGACTAGTCTTTTTCCATGCCATTAGTGATCAATTATAGCGATTTTAATTTGAGACTAGCATTCCTGTTAGAAGCTTTTTATGTGATACATTGCTAATTATCTTTCCAAGTCAAGAAAGGAGTAACATTCTGTGTGTTTGTTCAGGTTATATTTTCGGAGATGGATGCTGGTAATAATCTTGCCTCTGTTGATCTGCCGCATACGGAGGAAAAAGATGGTCTACCTATGGAAGCATTTGCTAAGGTTCAGGAGATTTTTAGTGATGCTGAATGGTTGGATCCAAATTCTGATGTTGCTGTGACTGTTTTCAACCAAATAACAGCAGCAAATATCCTTCAAGAAAGCTTGGATTCAGGTTCTCCTCGAAGTCCTGATTCACGTAGCCTATTGGAATCAGCACTTGACAAAGTTAGGGAGAAAACCAAGTTGATGATATCGGAACATATTGCTATAAGTCCTGATGCATTTTCTCCTGCGTGGAAAGAGAAGGATACAGTTTCCTGTCATAAATCTTATGCAGATCCGAATTCAATCCTTAAGAAGGTTGATGAATCGCATGGACTTCGAGTTTCAGTCCAAAGAAAAGCTCATTCGAATATAATTTCGCCTCGACTGGTTCAAAGTCCAGTAACATCACCTGTTCCAAATTGTAGCCCCACACAAGGATCACCCGCTTCAATATCCAGATTTCACAGCTCCCCCTCTAGCCTTGGGATCACTTCAATATTACACGATCATGGTTCATGTAAAGGTGAAGAGGCTACTTCATCATCACCAGGCTTACCTTCAATTTCGTTTCTACCAACATTGCATATACCTGTTCGTCCAAATGGCCCTCTAACAGAAGCAGAAGTGACACCACAACCGCTGAAGCCACTTAGGATTTTGTCTCGTCCTCCTCCTCCCCCACCTCTCGTATCCTCTCTGCGTTCCACCAGCAGTTCCATAGCAACACAAG
>VBRH01001397.1:46940-57099 GCA_014578085.1 Cardamine resedifolia
TTTTTTTTTTTTTTGATAAAACCATCTAATAATTAAGTTACCACTTTAAGTAGAAAGTTAGAGCGATATTTAATATTTTTATGATATAAAAAGTATTTTAACATGTTACGGATATATATAGCTAGTTTTTTTTTCCCCGGGATACATTTAATTGAAAGGCTAAAAGCTTAAACACAAATGTCAAAACCCTCAGGGCCTAACAGTCCAAAAACGAAAATAAAGGAAAACAATAGGGCAAAAGTGGATCTGAGAAAAAGAAAATGATCTACTTCGGACCTGAGAAAATGAATCTGATCATCTCAGCTTCTTACTGTCGAACCCAGAAAGAAATCAAATTCCAACAATACTCTTCTCAATTCGGATCAGTGGCATCAGCCAAGACGGAGCACCATGAGCTAACTCTGAAGCATCCCTTGAATCTCTAGTAGACAGACATAAAGCTCCAACAAAAGCGAAGAGGATAAGAAGAGTAGATGTCCTGATCATACAGAAAGAGAAGAGAAGAGGCCAAATAGTTAACTATAATTGTATCGCTTCTCCACCAAGATTGAGGCACGAAGCCAAGAAGGAGCTCCTCTAGCAATGCAAGATTGGAATCTGTTCTCTTCAGTGACACTTTTAGCTAAACGTGTTGCCGAGATGTTGCAGATGACCGGCGCATAGGCGAATTGCCAAGCTGCAACGTTATTTAAGAGGAGGTGACATTCTGAAATCAGCGCTTCACAACCCCGCTCACAATTCAAACTTTCCAGACTCTCAATCGCTTGCCATGAAGATAGCTCAAAGATAACAGAGGTTTGTCTCAGATTTCCGATATTCTCAGCCGCCCAAAGGATACTCAGCAGATCAGCTTGAATCTCGGAGTATACGTTCGGGTAAGAACGTCGACTATGGAATATTGGTGTTCCTTCATGGTCTCTAAGTATCCAGGCAACTCCACAATTTCGCGTCTGCACATCCCATGATCTTCCAATGTTGCATTTAGTGAATGGAGGTGAAGGAGGTTCCCACTTTAAGTATTGATTTCGAGAGAGAGGAACTAATATTATCTCTTCTTTTGTGTTGGCAGCATACCACTCATCAGCTTCTTCTTGGGCTTTACCCACCAGATTCTCCATGGAGATTCTTGTTTTCTCAAAAACAAAGGTGTTTCTAGCTTTCCAAATATGCCAAAGAACCCACGGGAATGCACGACGAGTTGCAATGTCAATACTAGTGTTATCACAGCAAGATAGAAGGTGGTGAAGATTCCGGAAGATAGATGAATGAGAGAAACCCGACCTCGGAGTGGGAAAATTAGCTGCAGCCCATGCCTGAGTCGCGAGGGGACACACAAAAAGAACATGGCAGACCGTTTCCGCACCTGAATTACAGGATAAGCATCGAGGATCTGCATACATTCCCCGAGATCTCAAACTTTCCGCAACTGCAAGAGCCCCTTTAGAAGCTCTCCAAATAAAATGTTGAATCTTGGGTGAGGTCTTCAATTTCCATAAACGAGTCCATTGCCTTCGTTCCACCGTAGGTGGCATAACATTTTGATACATTGTAGATTCTGTGAGAGCTTCACTTAACTTATACCCAGTTTGTGTTGAATAGGTACCACTAGGTGAATAGTTCCAAATCCACACATCATCTCTTGTGTAAACAGGTCTGATCTGAGATATAAGGTGGACATCCCTTTCACTAAAGTAATGTCTGAGCATAGGGGTATTCCAAACCCCCGAATTTGGTTACATAAAGTCAGCCACTACCAATTCATTGTCGTTTTCAGTCTCAGGGAGAAGAGCAGGTCTAGGGAATTCATCCATAATCCAATTATCTTCCTAGAACTTAGTGGACTGCCCATTGCCAACCTTCTTAATTAAACCTTTTTTCAGAAGCTCTCTCCCCCATATAATACTTCTCCATGCATAGGAAGGTCGAGATCCAACCCCACAATCAAAGAAGGTTTGGTGCTTAAAATATCTGTGTTTGAGAATCCTTGAAAGCAAAGAGGAAGGCTGATCCCAAACCCGCCACGCTTGTTTTCCTAGTAGTGCCTGGTTGAATCCTTCAATGTCGCGGAAGCCAAGCCCTCCTACTTCCTTTGGCCGACACATTGTTTTCCAAGCAACCCACAATATTTTTCTGCGATCTTTTTCATTATTCCACCAGAATTCAATCATTGTGCTAGTTATACGCTTACAAGTATCCTTGGGTAACTTGAAACAGCTCATAGCATATACAGGTAAGGACATAGCCACAGATTTTAGTAAGATCTCCTTTCCCCCTTGCGACAAAGATTTCGCAAACCAGCCATGTAATCTCGCCTGGAGCTTCTATCTGCTAAAGCTTAAGAGCTTTATTTTTGAGCCATTAAAACATTCTGGTAATCCCAGGTAAGTACCCTCTCCACCCTCCTTCTCAATTTCCAGACAACGTTTCACAGCTTCTTTATTCTCTTGAGGCACTTTAGCACCAAAAATGATGGAAATTTTTTGGAAATTTATAACCTGACCCGATGCATTCCCATAAACTTGCAGACACCGCTTCAGCTCAGCACTCTCTGTCACATCTGCTTTGCACATTAGGAGGCTATCGTCAGCAAACAAAATATGGTGGACAGCTGGACCCGTGGCTGAGGCTTTCACTCCTTGTAAAGCTCCTCTCGACTCTGATTTATTAAGAATATTGACTAGGGCTTCAGCACATAAGATAAACAAGAAGGGTGATAGCGGGTCTCCTTGTCGAAGTCCTCGTTCTGGTTTAATAAATCCATGGGATTTTTTATTGATTAAAACAGAGTACATCACCGAGAAAACACAGAACATGATCCACCGGACCCAGAGTGAGTCAAATCCCAGTTTCTCCAATAATCTTTCTAGGAAGCTCCATTCAACTCTGTCGTAAGCCTTTGACATATCTGTTTTTACAGCCATAAAACCCTCTGAAGCAATTCCATTCGTTCTCAACGCATGAACCAATTCGTGAGCAATAAGCACATTGTCTGAGATCAATCTACCCGACACAAAGGCCCCCTGAGTATCCGAGATCAGCTCCGGTAATATTCTCTTTAGTCTAGAACATAAAATTTTGGAGATGATTTTATAATGAACTGAACAAAGACTAATGGGGCGCAACTCAGTCATCTTCGTAGGGTTGGAGACCTTCGGAATAAGGCACAGGTTGGTGAAGTTCCACTCTGGAGGGAAATGAGCTGAGCGGAAGAATGAGCTAATCTCCTCAGACACAGCCGGCCTTACCACTCCCTAATGTTGTTGGTAGAACTTTCCAGTAAAACCATCAGCACCCGGACCACTGCCCCCTTTGATATCAAAGACTACTCTTTTGATTTCAACTGCCAACACAGGTTTAACAAGCTCCACATTCATCGCAGCCGAGACACGAGGATTAAAGTCTGCAATGAGGGCCTCCATATCTGCAGATTGAGAACTAGCAAAGATTTTCCTGAAATATTCAACGGCAACATTCCCTTTGGATCCCTTTGCAAATTGTTCTCTAACATGCTCATCTAACAACATATGAATCATGTTTTTCACCTTTTTATTCTTAACACAATTGTGAAAGAATTTTGTATTTTTGTCTTCAGATTTTAACCATTGCTCTCTA
This sequence comes from Cardamine resedifolia, assembly GCA_014578085.1. NCBI lineage: Eukaryota > Viridiplantae > Streptophyta > Magnoliopsida > Brassicales > Brassicaceae > Cardamine > Cardamine resedifolia. The sequence continues at coordinate 50,553 of VBRH01001397.1, forward strand.
CTTCTCTCTTTCCAGTAAATCTCTTCATCTTTATAAGCTTCCGACAAACCTCTTTTTAACTTATACATAATATGATGGCTTGGAATGGATTTTGTTATTTCTGCTTCTAGTTCTCTCTTCAGACGCTGAATTTCCATCTCCGAATTTGTTTTATTGCCACGTTTCCACTTTGCCAATTCATGTCGAACTTTCCAGATCCTATCCGACAAAGAAACCTCATCTCCATTGGCCCTAGTATTCCAACCCTTCTATACTGCCTCATCGATTCCAGGTTTCGATTTCCACCTGCTATCATAGTAAAACCGCTTAGAATCTCTTCTATTTTCTTCCGGTGCAAATGATATGAGAATGGGTCTTGATCCGAAGCCCACATTTCCAGATACTCCATGTGTGATCTCGGAAATAGAAGAAACCAATTGTCATTTCCAAAGCTCCTATCTAAGCGGCACTGAATCCACACATCATCCCTCCAGCCTCCCCATGAGAAAATGTTACCCGAACTTTGTAGTTCTCTGATTTTGCAGTTTGTTGCAAAATTTCGAAAATCCCAGAATGTAGACTCCGCCCTCAATGGACCACCCATTTTTTCGTTGTTATCCATCAATTCGTTAAAATCGCCCACAAGAAACCACGCGTCATCTCTATCATTCCCAATCTGAGATAAGAACTCCCACACATGATGTCTTAATACCCGAACTGGATCGCCATAGAACATGATAGAAAAAAAGTTATAGATCCTAATTTCACTTTGAGGTCAATAACACGTGTATCGTAATGCAACACTGAAACTTCATAACATTTCTTCCAAAACACAACCAGACCACCACTCAACCCAAGCGGTTCCACTGTAACACTGCAATCATACCCTAACGAATCCCGTAAACCCAAAACATAACTATCTTTTTGTTTAGTCTCCATAAGAAATAAAAAATCGGGAAAAAGTCTCCGGCGAATCTCGCGAAGACGCCGAACTGTCTCAGTGCTTCCAGCTCCTTGACAGTTCTAACTCATAAGGCTCATTGGGCGTTCAACGGCTTCAAACTGGAAGCCACCACAATTTCCTGGTTTTTGGGATTTTTGTTTGACAATACACTGGGTTCCGAAGCCAACTTCCTCTTGCTCTGCTCTCTGGTTCCAGCACAGTTGTCAGGGCCACTCCTAGGGGTTGAGATCTTGGTCATTTGAGTCTTCCTCTTCCACGAAACAAGTCTGCGCCTATCTCTTTTCACCACCGAAGAATTGTCAGCCTGAGGATCCTTGGAAGAAGCTTCAAAGGTGAAGGTTACATCTTTCTTAACCGACTGTGGTTGCAGGGAAGCCGAAGAAGACACCTCCACTTCATACAAGGTCTCATTAATGGGAGCTGAGACAGCCGGTCCTGTCCTCGCTGATGTTCTGGCACGGACTGATCTTGTTACACCTTCTTCCTCATAGGAAAAAATATGACCTTTCCCTTTATCAAGCAAAGGTGTAATTCATAGATGCGGAGCCGACGACTCTCCTGATTTCTCCTCCAATGATTGGTGAACTCGAATAATACGCGCGTTTCTCTCTGTGGGATCAGCGTGCGAAACATACTGTTGGGCTATGAGGTTATCTTCCCTAGAAAGACCAGGGAACATCGGTGCAAAACCCGGTGGGGTGCTTAGTGTCACGGTTCTGGGTACAAGATCAACTTGGACCTTCGTGGTACGACCATCTTCACTCCCCGTTACTCTGGATCCTCCTGGCTTAGGTAAAACACGAGGTTTCCTCAGCATAGGACATCTTGATTTTTCATGAGTCAAGCGCAGACAATGGAAACATCGTTTTCTCAGTTTCTCATATTCGTATTATATCACCACCACCTCCCCTGTTGGGATGTTAAGGTTTTTTGAGCTTCTAGCCGGGTCTGATATCTTTAGCAGCACCTTTACACGGACAAAATCTGTCTTCTGGGACTCCGCCGGATCATAAGCTATCTCTTTGACTTCCCTAATCGCCTTACCTAAGGCTTTTATGGTCTCAATAGTATAGTAGTTTACCGGTATGTTTCTTATCCGCACCCAGACTTCGAAAGAAGTGAGAAAATCAGCAGGGAGACTGATATCCACCGTTCCATTATCATTGTCCAATGATCATACGACCAGGGACGATCCGCTAGCACCGTTTCCATATCTTCCCGATCAAAAATGAACTGAAACTTTTCTTGAGATAATGCAATACCTCTGACTCTACCCACCATCCTCCACACACGGGGCATAGCATCAATCATCTTCGGCATGATCTGGCATTCCGAATTGAGAAGACGACCCAGAATACTCTTAGCATTCTCATCAAAAACTCTGAAGCGCGGGCTGTCTAGGAGAACTATCGGCTCATCATCTTCCAGAGACAAAGAGCTTAAAGCATCAAAAAGGTTATCAGCCATTGAAACAAACGTTACTCGTCGGAGGAGGAGAATAGATCGCCGGACGAAGGTAACTTTCAGAGGTACTTCCTCGGAAAAGACGAAATGGGCTCTTAATGTAGGCACATATTTCGGGTATGAAGATTGGAAATTCATAATTATCGAGAATAATCAGGGAGAAGAATCCGAGAGAAAAGGAAATAAGACCAATCAACGTACCAATTACAAGAAATCAGTGATTGGGAACTGGAAGCAAAAAGGGAAATTTGGAGATTAAGTTACCAAAAACAAACCGTAGCAATAATAGCCGGAGTTGTGGAAATTTGAAAAAGAGCGAGAAAAAGGAAAATGAAACCCTTGGTCTCAAGAAGTGGGGGCTGAGCGAGAAAAAGATTTCAAATTATTTGGTATAAGATTAAAAGCTACCGAGATAGTGTGAATACATATAGCTAGTTATTTAACTAAATGTGTATGCATTTTTGATGTTATCATGAGGGATTTTTAACATTTGATTTCATAAGTTTATAGAATCTTTTATAGAGTCTAGTCTACGTTTTATAGATTGCTTCAGATTTCTTGGCAATTAAGACAGATATGATGAAAACAAATGATAGGTTGGAGTGGCCGTTTGTGGAGAGAACAATAAGACACTTGTGGTTCAATGAAGAATGGATAAATATGATAATGTTGTGTATCTCAACAGTTTCCTATGGTGTGCTTATTAACAGAAGGCCTTTGTAAGTGTAACTTCATTAGAATACGATTTGTTGGAACAAGGAGCAATTTGTCTGTTTCTGAAGCACTGCATCAAGTCAACTAGAAGATGACGTGGACTGAAGATGACGTGGAATTGGCGAACAAGGATTAATGACATGAATCATTTAACAACTAATAAAGACTCGAGATGCTGAGGATCGAGCAGTTTGGAAATATAAGATTTATGGAAGATATATGGAAGATTTGGAGGCTTCTAAATCAAGTCACGATAACCTAGAATCAGACTTGATTCTTGAGTATAAATAAGAGTCAAAGTCTTAGTTTTGAGGTTAGCCGTTTAGAAAAAAGAAAAAAGTAGGGTTCTAGCTTTTTCTTATTTGAGAGAATAGTGTGTTACTCTATTTTGGGGTTAGAAATAGTAGGTCTTAGATTAAGAATGGTAGCTCTTAAGTCTTTGTAAAACCATCAAGAGTGTGTAATCATCTTGAGAGATTTCTAATAAAGACTGAAACAGAGTATTTCGTGCTGAAACAATTATTCTCTTGTTCCAACAACTATTTCGTGTTATAGAGTTTCATAGGTTTTTTCAATTGGTATAAGAGCAGGCATCTGAACCGAATTGTTTGTACTCAACAACATGTGAAGATCTTGTGACAGAAGATGGACTCAACACGAGAGCTAGTGGCGGTTTAAAAGCACATCATGTTGGATGACACGAACTATGGACATTGGAAGATGAAAATGCGATATGCTATACGGAGTATTAACGAAGATGCTTGGACAGCTGTTGAGGATGGTTGGGATGAACCAGTTGCTAAAAGTGCGAATGGTAAAGATATTCCAAAGAAAAAGGAGTTGTGGACTTATGAGGAGAAGAGGATGTCCAAAATGAACTCTAGGGCAATATCTGCAATTCACAATTCTATCAACAACGACCAGTTCAAGCAGATTCAAGATTGTTCTAATGCAAAGGCAGCATGAGACACGTTACAACTATATTATGAAGGTACTACTAATGTTCGTAGAAGTCGTTTAGATGCACTTGCTTCTAATTTTGGAAATCTGCGTATGGAAGAAGATGAGAAGGTGACTATTTTCAGCTCAAAGATTAGTGTTATTGCAAGTGAGGCAAATGTTCTTGGTAAGAAATACAAGGACAAGAAGTTAGTCAAGAAATTTTTGAGATGTCTCCCAACGAAATATGAAGCTCATTTGTCTGCTATGAATGTCGCGTTAAATACTGATACCATGACTTTTGGAGAAGTGGTATAAATGATTAAAGCTCATGAGATGGATTTAGAGAGGAGAACACCTACACTAAACACTCAGAGGGGTATTGCATTATCAGCTTCGGCGTCAGAGGACAAGCTGAAAATTCAAAAACTTGAGAGCACCATGAGTTTAATGGTGAATAAATTTAATAGAACCATGAGAAGGTTTGATCGTGGCAATAGAAGACCCTTTGTGAAGAATCAATCAGCATGACTTGATAAATCTATACACAGATCAGATCAAAAGTGCCATGAATGTCAAGGTATTAGTCACTTTAAATCCAATTGTCCCACCATAAAGAAGAGAGAAGTTCAGTGTTCTCGATGTAAGAGGTTTGGTCACTCAAAAACAGAGTGTGTGAGTGAACATGAGAGAAAAGACAAATCATACGTTAGTTGGAGTGATAGTGAATCGGAAAGTGAAGACGAAGCCAAAATTTTCACTGGTTATGTTGCGTTTCCAGTCATAATTCAGGAGGAAGATGATTTATCAGAGAGTGAAAGCGATATAGAGGGAGAAAAAGATGTTGCATCTCCAAAAATTAAACAAGTTGTGGTTGAATCTGAGAGTGATTCAGAGGAAGATAAAGAACCAGTAGATCTTGAGAAAGAGTTTCAGGTTTTGTATGAGAGTTGGAGAAAGATCAGCCAAGAGAACGTGCAGCTGATAAATGAGATGATTTTGCTGAAAACTATGAATGATAGGTTGAAGGAAGAACTTGGATCTGAGAGGGAGAAAAGCAAGGCGCTTGAACAAGAGCTTACCGGAACCAAGAAGAGGATTCTCATGTTCAACAGTGGTACAAAAGACCTGAAAAAAATCTTGACAATTGAAATACCTGCAAAAGTTAATCATGGTCTTGGTTATCAAGGAGATATGTCAATGAGAAATTTTTTTTTTTACGGATTTCGTCAAAGGGAACAACACAGAGGCTATTCCAACAAATTTGCAGAAAATCAAAACTGAAAGAAAAAATTCACATGGCTGCTACTTTTCGGGGAAAATGGGCACATCAAGAGGTACTGCTACAAGTTTGAAGCCAAAGTGAAGAGACTGATAAATAAAAAAAGGTATTACCTATACTATAATGACTCTTCACGTATATGGGTGAGAAAATCAGATCTTTATAAAAAACTGGGTGTTACTTACACTTCAATGAGCTCAGTTGGGAGTCAACCATGATATTTTGATAGTGGATGTTCCAGGCATATGACTGGTAATATAAAAGTTTTGGGACATTACACTAAGGTGGAGGAGAGCAAAGTGAGTTTTGGTGGATGTGAAGAAGGAAAAATCAAAGGGAAAGGAAACCTCAAAGAGCCAAATGCACCAGAGCTGAAGATTGTGTACTATGTTCAGGGACTTTCAGCGAATTTGATTAGTGTGAGTCAGCTTTGTGATGTGGGATTAACTGTGATGTTCAACAAAGTTAAGTGTTGGGCGTTCAATGAACAAGGTCGAGTGGTTCTCTCTAAGATAAGAACAGAAAATGATTGCTACATGTGGGATGAATCTAGAGTATGCCTACAGGATGAAAAAGATGAAAAACAAAGAGGAATAAATATTTGAGAATCATTAGTGGTAACAACATCACAAGAATCATCAACCAAGAAGTGTTTAAGGTTATTTCAAAGCTAAAGCAATTGGACAAGATGAGTATGGGCAGAAACATCATAGATCTCAGGATTTTCAAGTGAAGCAGGTGAGTGATGGAACTTTTGTTGTTCAAAACTCGTATCTTAGGAACCTGTTGGAACAGATTGGGACGTGTTCCGGCGAGTCTGCAAATCTTGCAATAAGCACTACACTGAATTTGGTGAAAGATGAAGCAGACTTTTCTCGTGTTACCCCTAAGATTAGTCACTTGGCAACATTAGAAAGAATGATCCAGTATGTATGGAGGATATTGAATCTCAAGAATGATGGTTCAACATAGACTTATCAAAAGGTTATTGACATTGGTGATACTAGATGGATAAAGAGCGTCAAAAAGAAAGATGGTGAGTCTCTGTCATTGCCAGAATTTAAGCTGCTGCTATCAACACTCCAGTTGTACAAGTGTTTTTTTTACTGAAGTATGCCAATCAAGCTGGGAGAGATTATTGAAGGGACATGGTTCGAGGATTTTGAACTAAAGACTTTGAGTCGAAGATGAAGGTTTCACATTAT
>VBRH01001398.1:39277-49491 GCA_014578085.1 Cardamine resedifolia
ATATATATATATATATATATATATATTTAATTTGATGCCACTTGGTTTGCGTTTTGAATTATTAGACACGCAAGTTTGGTAAAAACCCTAGCAAAAACACTAAACATCTAAGCCCTAATTAGTATTCTTCGTAGAGGATCAAACACATGTTTGTTAATTAGTCCGCGATGGCTTTCCCTTGATGCGTACGTAACGCAGGTCAGTATCTAAGTTCTCGCATCGAGTCCGGTCTATCTCCGCCGTTGTGAACCGGTTCATCTCTGTGATAGGTTACAGATTCCTTTGGCCTTTATGAAGAAGAAGGATCAGGGAAATGTGATTAAAAGTGGCTGAAGCGCGAAGGAGATGAAGCAGCTTGAAGCCTCTAGCTGAAAGAGAGGGTTTGTTATTTCTAATAAGTATCAGAGTGTTGTCGTTCAAATCTTCTATGAATTGTATTTAAACCTGAGAGCTTATCTTAGGGGTTTTTATCTTATGAATAACATTATTAATCTCTTTATCCTCTCTAATCTCTCTGCTCGTCTTATTTCTTCTTCTTCTTCTTCATTTCTTCACCTTAATCTCCAATTTCTTCTATTTCTCATTACTTCCTTGATAAACCATAATCTGGTTCTATCACTCTAGCTCTCAACACCTGTCTCCGTTGTGTCCCTTTGGTCTCCCGTGGCTTTAACTTGACGGTTGTTGATTCACTGAACTCCGAGCTCGTGGAGAAAAGTGTCAACAAGCAAAATGTTCCATTGTATCAGCCAAATATTGTTTTAGATTTCTTGTTCGTATTTTAACTAATTATTTGGATTTTCTTTGATCCTAAAACAAGAAACGTAATCACCTAATTGAAAGATAATAGTAGTAATATTCGGAACAATCCGATCTTTGTTGGACACAAACAAACATAAATGACAAATGAAAACATCTAATGATCCATGTCTTCAAAAAATACGATCGAGTTTGCAGTCTTCAACAAATACTAGCTCGCATGAGTTTGACGCTCAAGAAGAAAGTGCCAACTCCTTGATCACCTTAAGGTTAGTAACTAAACATTCGGATGAATCAGCTAAGAATGTTGCCGTCTTTAAGTGACAAGCGTTTCTCAAGATGTAAACCGCAATATCTCTCTCTTGTGGTGTCCCAAAGTAATATGACCAGTCGATAATTTGTACTCGACAACAAGCATTCAGGAACAGGACTTGGTTGATTCCAACAAACCATACCATGACGCTCAATAACCCTTATGATTCTATGACCAAGCAAAAGAATTAGGTTAAAATATATTGAGCATCATACTAATTACGAAAAAGAAGTTAATCCAAGAAACTTACTTCCTTCCACGTGAGAGAGTTGTAATACTCGTAAGTTAGGAGAATCTTTGAGCAGTTGGCCAAGGAGATTCGACCAACGCTCTCTGCACACACATAGGGTCAGATGTTCAAGCTGGTTGAAAACAAAACCATCACCATACACACCCTGCCAACAATATTAGAATCACTATAAGAGTGGATTCTATAAATGAGATTGATAAAATGGAAACATGTTGGCTCTAATACCACTATGTTGGCTCTGATACCACTTTGTTGGCTCTGCAATAGCAATGCTGTTAAAACACATAGCTGTTAGAACAGAGAACAATAACACTTTTTCTGAATGATACTTTATTCTCTGATAATTAAAACTGAAAACAGTACATGAATATATAGAAAAGAAAATGTAACTAAAACCCATTAAACCCTCGACTCATTATGTCCTACAATTAAACATAAAATTGAAACCCCCCAATTGATTAAAAAAATAAAACCTGACAAATACTTTAATTCAACCATTTATTCCAAGCTTTGAATCACTTTTCAACACTCTCCCTTGATTCAAACTTGCACACTCCAAGCTTGCTTTTGAAGTATTCAAACTTGTTCTTGGATAACGTCTTTGTTAGAACATATGCACTCTGCTCGTTTGTGCTACAATACTCCATAGTATTTGAACCTTCACTCACCAAATCTCTAATGAAATGGACCTTGATTGATATATGCTTCGTTCTTCCATGATATGTTGGATTCTTTGACATTGCTATCGCTGCCTTGTTGTCACAGAAAATGGTTGTCGCATTCTTCTACTCTTGCTTGATGTTTTCAAGAATTCTTCTTAACCACACAACTTGATAAGTTGTTGCTGTAGCTGCTGTATACTCAGCTTCTGATGATGAAAAAACTGTCATATTTTGCTTCTTTGAACTCTAACAAATCGCTCTAGAACCCAGACTGAAAACATGTCCTGAAGTACTTTTTCTGTCTTGCACAATCACTGTCTGTGAAACCAACCAACTCACAATCTGAAACTCTGTTGTACCGAAAATATACCTCAGCAACCTCTTTGCTGCTCTATAATGTTGCTTCGTTGGACTGTGCATAAAACCTAGAAATTGCACTCACAGCAAAAGAAATATCTGGTCTTGTATGAGTCAGATAAATAAGACTTCCAACTAAGCTTCTGAATCTTGTTGCATCCGCTTTTTCCGTTCCATCTTCCATTTGCAACTTCTCATTGACATTCATAGGAGTTTCTTCCACATTGCAGTTCACCATGTTAAACCTCTTCAACAAGTTTGGCGCATACTTATGCTGAGACACAAATATCCCATCTTCCACTTGCTTAATCTCAAGACCAAGAAACAAATGTAGTAAACCCAAATCTGATATTTCAAACTTCTCCATCATGCTAACCTTGAAATCAGCAACAAGTGAAGCACTAAAACCCATGTAAATCATATCATCTACATATAAACACACAATAAGGATATTACCTTCACCTTGCTTCTTTCAAAATCAGTTTCTGCAAAAAACATATCAATCTTGTTGTACCAGGCCCTAGGAGTTTGCTTAAGCCCATACAATGCCTTATACAACCTGTAGACTAGAATCCCTCTTTTCCATGAACCACAAAACCTTCAGGCTGATCAACATAAACCTCTTCAAGTAGTTCATCGTTCATGAAAGCTGACTTAACATCAAATTGATATATTGGCCACCGCATATAAGCTCCTAACGCAAGTAGAGTTCTGACCGTGTCAAACCTTACCACCGGAGAGAATGTTTCTTCAGAATCCACTCCATACACTTGTGCATATCCCTTAACCATCAGCCTTGCCTTATACTTTTGAATGCTCCCATTGGCATGATACTTTGTTCTAAACACCCACTTCACACCAATTGAGTGTTTACCTTTTGGAACCTCAACTAGCTGCCATGTTTGAGTCTTCTCTATGGATTTACATAAAAAAACTATCTCTTCATCCATTGCTTTTTGTCATTCTTCTTTCTATGTTGCATCATTGAATGATTCTGGCTCAAAAGTAAAAAGAGCATGTTGTACCTCATAAATTTCCTTTAGTGATCTGAATTTTTGAGGTGGACTTGGACTTGAACCTTTAGCTACATTGCTGCTTGACCCACTACTACTGCTGGAACTAGGCGAATTAGTGACTGAATTTGCTGGTGTATTAGTCACAGAACTTGCTGGACTTTGATTCTCCTCTCGTTCAACAGAGCTGTCAACGAAGACTTCCACAAGTTCACCATTATCTCCTTCACACCAACTTCAAACAGTTTCCTCATCAAAGGTAACATTTCTGTTCTCAACAATCTTCCCACTCACATGATTATACAATTTATATCCTTTAGGTTGTGAACAATATCCAAGAAATATGCATTTCTCAGATTTTTTTATCAAGCTTTTTCCTGTTATGCGCGTCAATAAGAGAATAGACAACACTCCCAAAAACTCTTAAGTGACTTACCCCAGGTTTTCTTCCACACCATGCTTCATATGGTGTTGTGTTTAGGACTGCCTTTATCGGTGAAATATTCAACAAATACACCGTTGTCCACACACTCTCCGCCCAAAACTGATTTGGCAAATTCTTCTCTTTCAACATGCTCCCAGCCATCTCTACCACAATTCTGTTTTTCCTCTCTGCAACACCATTTTGCTCTGGTTTGTAAGATGTAGTAAGCTCATGATGAATCCCTTCTTTTTCACAGAATTCCTTGAACTCATTGGATGTAAACTCTCCTCCTCTATCAGTTCGCAACACATTGACTTGCCGTTCGCTTTGTTTCTCCACAAGCATCTTAAACTTCTTAAACATTTTGAAGGCTTCTCCTTTAGTCTCCAAATAATAAACTCAGCTCTGTTAGCAACATAAAATATTTGCTGCCTCCAATAGATGTAATCTTCATCGGACCACACAAATCTGCATGAACAATCTTAAGACATTGAGTTGCTCTCCTTGCTTTACCAACTGGAAACGACCTGCATTTTTGTTTCCTAAATATGTAGCCTTCATACAACTCAAGATCATCGATCTTTGGTAAGCCAACCACCATATCCTTTACATTGAGCATCTTCAATCCATTCTCATGTAAATGCCCATACCGTAAGTACCACAACTTTGAACTATCTGACACCTTAGAAACCAAAGCACTTGCTTCAACAGAAGACATCTGTAACGGGTACAGATTGTTTGATGTCTTCCTCACCACTGCTAATATGACACCAAATTTTTTATCTGTGATGACACACACATTCCCATCAAAGAAAATAGAACAATTATTTTGGATAACCACTATCCAAATAGCACACTGTTTTGGACACATCTAGACTTTTGTATGCCATAAAACGTCTAAGTTGAACATCTTCTTGCTCAAAAAAGTTTGCTTATTTTTCTTCCTTTTCTTCCTTTTGCTTTTTCCAACAGTAAACTTGCATATAACCATACTTCTTGCAATAATGACACTGAATATTGCTCTTGTTCGTACCTCTATTGTACGACAGATTACCACTATCGAACCGACCTCTTCCACGGCCATAGTCTCCACGACCACCAGATCTGCCTCTACCCCTACCAAATCTGAAAAAACTTCTTCCTCTACCAGCTCCAAAACTAGTATTGTACTCTCCCTTCACCTGGAAAGCTTTCTCCTCAGATTTCTCCAACCTTTTGCCAAGACGATCTTCATGAGACAACAACAAACTCATCATCTCATCAAAAGTATATGTGCTCAGATCATTAGCCTCCATGATCGCAGGAACAATATACTCAAACTTTGGAGTTAAAGTCCTCAGAACTTTACTCCCAACAGTTTCATTTGACAAAGAGTCACCATAAGACCTCATTTGACTCACAATGGTATACACTCTTGCCAAATACTCTTGTATAGTTTATTTCTCCTTCATCGAAAGGGTTTCTAAACTATGACGCATAGTCTGTATTTTCACAGTGATTAGCTTATGATCTCCCAGGTACTCACGCTTTAAAATTTCCCACGCTTCATGCTACGTATTCACGGCTACGATCCGTGACAAGATGTCTTCATCCAAGGCTGATTGAATAAAGAACAACACATTTGCATCCTTCTTGCGATTCTCCCGCAACTGCTGATCGGGTACCGCTGGCTTTGCATCTTCAATACCACTCTCCACCAAATCTCAAACCTCTTGAGATCTGAACGTCTTCATCTTAAGACTCCAAAGGTGATACTTCTCACCCTTAAATTGTGGAACTAACGCTTGCTTGTTTGCTCAATTGCCTGCCATAGCTCACTCCGTTTTCTTCTTAACGGGATAAGGGGGACCGAGACCTTTGCTCTGATACCACTTTGTTGGCTCTGATACCACTATGTTGGCTCTGATACCACTTTGTTGGCTCTGCAACAGCAATGCTGTTAAAACACATAGCTGTTAGAACAAAAAACAAGAACACTTTTTCTGAATGATACTTTTTTCTAAGATAATTAAAACTGAAAACAATACATGAATATATATATATATATATATAAATGTAACTGAAACCCATTAAACCCTAGACTCATTATGTCCTACAATTAAACATAAAATTGAAACCCCCAATTGATTAGAAAAATAAAACTTGACAAATACTTTAATTCAGCCATTTATTCCAAGCTTTGAATCGCTTTTCAACAAAACCAATCATCTACCTCTGAACATATCGTAAGACGCTTGACAGATAAGATTGAACTAATAACATTCTTGGGAAAGGGGTTCTCAACGTCGATATATGCTTCTTTCAACATAGGCATATTTTTAATCAAAGAGTAGTGATCCAAACAATTCCTCAAGTTTGAAATACTCCAAAGAAGGTGTATTTATCTCATACACATCTAAAGAGAAAGCATCACATATAGTGAGTGATAAACTCAGCAAAGATGGGATGATAATAGTGATCAACTTGTTCGTAACCATGTGATAGAAAAACACCGATAGGTCTTCCAGAACAGGACAAATTGATAGAATCTCTTGAAGAAAGCCTTCGTCTACGAATCTCACACTATCAAGTTGCAAAGTTTTCAGACAAGGAAGAAAAGCCACAGAGGGAACATCCATGAAAATCATGTCTCCGAGTTTCGGAGTCACGAGCGAATTGCAGGTAAAGAAGCTACTCGGAAATATGTTTTCATTCTCCGAGTAATAAGAAATTTCCACGAACATGGCGAGAAACTGCAATTTCAATCCACAGTCTAATATCTTTCGGTTTAATAGACGAATCGTTACATAATCCGAGACACAACTTTTCTATGAAAAGAGCTCTATGTAATGGGAGATTCTTGTTGATAAAATCCCCAAACTCTGAACTTGAAGAAGTGTAGTCGAGTTTAGGCAACCACATCCAAAGAAACTCCCAACGCTTAGACAAAATGCTAGTGGATATAGCGACTTTTGTTGAAATTATGTAGACAAACCTCATTGCAATTAGTAGATCTTTATATGAAATATTTATCACGATACAATTAGAAGTTATGGATTCGTCCTAAGCTTTTGGCAAAGAGTCTCCACTCTGGAGTAACAACGAAGATATATACATATAGGGGTCGGCATCATTCTCTGTCCCGTTTCGGAATATATTTTGTGTATGGAACAAGCTTCTAATTTCCATTTGGAAACGGGACGGAAACAAGAATTCCCGAAATCACATTAGAGACAAAATTTACATAATATATAATAATTTTTATATATCCCATAAATATAGTAAAAGAAAATTAGAAATATTAAATATCATAAATATAACTTTTATTATTTTTATATAAATATTGTGATATTTTGTATTTTTAAAGGTATTTTTTGTTATTCTAACTAGCTAATATTCCTGTTGAGTTTGTATGTATAGAACTCGGTAAACAAGTAAATAAGAAATGATGTGAGGGAATATGAAGATTAGTAACTTGAGAATTTTAAATTGGTAGAATTTATTTTGATTTATTTAGATTTTGATGGTCTACGACTATAAAGTTTATTTTGGGTTATTTTTAATTTTTAATTTTTATTATTAAACAAATACATTTTTGATAGTTTATTTGTTTGTCATATTTATTTTTTGGGGTCTTTTTCTCTTCTCGTCTCGTCCCGTCACATCATGTTTTCATCCTAAATTTTATATGAGATTTAAATGAGACATTTTTGCTATTCTCGATCCCGTCCCATTCATGTTTTCTTAAAATTTCGTTCCAAATTCTCGTTTGTCCACCCCTATATGTATGAGTTATATTTTATGTTTTCCTATGAAGATTTGTCTCATGATTGAACTTTCAATTATTTTCGTATTTGGAATTTTGGAGTTGCTTGCTAGTTTGGTTTTTGCATTTTCTATTTATTATCGCTTTTCCAATTTAGCTTTGGAAAGTTCCATAGAATTTCATAAGCTTTTGTTATTTGAAATCGGCGTTTCTAGTTTTTATTCAAAAACTTTTGCTTTGGTACACCTTACTTAATTACTAGTGTGATTGTTTAGCACTTTAGCTATTTTTCTTCTTTTGATTGAACTTACTACATACAATCAAATTTTGTAATAATTTAGTAATATTAATTTAGCAATTATTACAAAATATTGGTTTATTCCTGTCATGTCAGTTTTGTTACCTGGCTCCCAAGTAAACTCACTCTAAACTCTGGCTCTGGGAAACAGGTTCTTAATTTTAGTCAAATCTCAAAACCATTCGTACGATTTATTTGTTATTACGAATGCATCATATCATGCGCCATAAAAACATCTCTGTATATTTCATGGAATAAATCTAACCAACTATAAATATAACGAATAGATGGGATAAAAAGATAACTCATATTAAATCAAAACACAACACATTAAAGCTCTTAATAATTAAGACAATAATCTAAAAGATAATCCCTAAAAGGACCTATAAAACTTAAAAAAAAAAACAAAAACAAAAAAAACCAAACTCCTATAATAAGAAGAATGATAAATTTCATGATACATACCTATGAAGTTTCATTGAAATTTCTAGGGTTCCTTTTTCCACCACACATCGATCACTGTTCAAAACGACCAGACTGACCTTACGTGAGATCGTGCCACGGCTAGTTGGAGAAGGCAACTTAATTTTTGCTCGACCCATCACAACAGTTCCTGTGGATGTTACAGGCTCATTCTTTGGGAATCCTCTAACCCTAAGCAGTTCTATGTAAAGATATCGTGCAGGAATATCTAAAGGAATTCCCAATTCTTCATTAAACTTACAATTTTCGCGATTGTAAATCTTTACCGTATCTGTTATGTATCGATCTTGGGGGTCTGTCCATGTCACAACTTTATACAATCTATGGCCATGGTAAGGTCTCAAAAGAGTTTTGTCATCGATTGTAGCTCGAAAGATCTTCAAGATTAACTCTGTATTTATGTCTTGATCATCAATTTTTCCTTTCCCTTTATGAATCATTCTCTCTTCCTCGTTTGCTTCTTGCTCCAAGTTCACAATCGACCAAAAAAAGAAGTGAATTTAAGATTTATAGCGCAGCCTAATTACTTTTTAGGGTTTGAAAGTTTTGTATATAGCGTAGCCTATTTACTTTTTTAAAAAGGAAAAATCTATATAAAAGAAGGTTATTTTCCTCTCTTTTTTTTTTATAAATTTGGTTCCGGTTTTGAAGTACTCGAAAAGCAAGTTTGGTAAAAACCCTAGCAAAAACTTTAAATTACTCGAACCTCATCTCCCCAAGTTGAATACAACAACGAATCCTGATTACAAAAACTCAGTTTTTAACCCAATATGATCGTAACAACTCTTCTTCACAGCTTGCATTCGATCACAAACCATCCACGTGTCCTTCATCTAACCCTTCTTTACTCAGTGAAACACTCTGATGCATTTAGAAGCTTTTCTTCATTCGAACCCTCTTCTAAAATCAATAACTTTGCTTCACACTACATTTTCCTTCTCTACTTCATCACCAATACAAAATACGAGTTCGATCGCATGAGCTTGAAGCTCGAGAAGAAAGTGTCAACTCCTTGACCATCTTAAGATTTGGAACAAAGTGTTCTTCTGTATCAGCCAAGATTGTTGCCGTCTTTAAACACTACAAGAAAACATGCATATTTACGACGTATATAGGACTCTACAATTTAGTCGTACATAAGCAAGTAATGTGAGACCAAACAACGATGTCATCAATATAAGACTAAAATGCGACGAACTTTACTTAGCAACTGTTTTGTGACCATATTTGGCAGTCCTATATTTGGGACGACTTTAGGACTACTAAAAGCGGTCCTTGATATGCGACGTTTTAAAGACAAAGATGGTAGACGCAAATGAATTTTTGGACGAGGTGATAAAAATAATATTGGTCCCAATTTAGTCACACAAAATGTCTTCTTAGCATTACAATATAGTCGCAAATGAGTGTTTAAATGTTGCGACGAATATAAGACTATCTTTTTGTAGTTGCAAAAGTGTTTTGTATGAGCAACCATTTATCCACGAATTCAGAGGTTTTGTAATTGCATGTAGTCGCAAATTGGTGGCATTTTGACAACTTATTTGCAACCATTTTCACAAAACCTGTTTTTCCTTTTCGGATTTTAAATGCTATTAATCTAAAACTCCAAACCTGTTTTTCAAATTGTAAAAGCTAATAATAAAAAGAAATTCGATTTAAAACAGTTGATAACCACAATATCATCCTAAACATGTTCACAACCAGTTTTACAAAAGCTAAACATGATCAACAAAAGCTAATTTAGCAAACATGATCAACAAAAGCTAACTAACCAAACATGATCATCAAAAGCATTTTCATATGTTAGACGTAGGGGAACTGGCTGATGCGGTGGCTGTTGATGCGGTGGCTGGTGTAGTGTCTGATGCGGTGGCTGCAGGTGTGGTGCCTGGTGTTGTGGCTGGTAC
>VBRH01001400.1:0-11751 GCA_014578085.1 Cardamine resedifolia
TTAAAATCTTTAAGTATTTTATTATTATTAGATAATATATTTTCTTAAATATTGTATAAATAATTTTACTTTATATTTACACAACTATATAAATATATATATGAATCTATATATATATAATTTATTTATACGCAGTTGACCTGGATCAACCCGCGGTCGACCCGGAAACCCGTTGATCCGGAAGGTCCGGATCGGGTATTAAAATATTGATAATTTTTAAAATAATACACAAATTTCTTTTAAATGAAATTTTTTTTTTTTGATATTTTGATCAATTATTATATTCATTAAATAAATATATAAAATATTATATATATTATATGTAAAAGCAGATCTAATTTATGGTATTGCGCATATAATTTATGATACTTCGTATATATCATAATATTTGATATAGTTGTGCACATCACACATGATATTTCGTGCATATCACTATCTAAAGTTCGTGTAGTTATGAAAACATTAAATAAGTTTGTATGTGTAGATATGTCGTGACCTATAAATAGTGTAGCTGAAATTATTTTTTCTATGTCAAATAAAAAAATTAAAGAAAAAAAGTGATAAATAATGACTTTCTTTTTCATTTACATAAATTCATGAGTTAATGGTTGACCGAAGACTCACACACCATAAATTCATGAGTTGGTGGTAGACTTATCTCTGATCTTATTCTCCCTCCTCTATTATTTTTCTCAAACACGATGATCTGTTACGTGTTGTTTGTTCTCTCTATTCTTATTTCCGGCGGAGGAGGACAAAGCGAAACGCCGGCATACAAACCCACCGATATGTTTCTTATCAATTGCGGCGCTACCTCCAACACCTCCGACGACAACGGCCGAACTTGGACACCGGAGCAGATGAAGAATTTTGCATCGAATTTACTCGACGGGTCATTAACTGCAACGACTTCCGAAGTAGAACCGTTGGTTCCTCCGGTGCCTTACATGACGGGTCGGATATCCCGATCCAAATTTGGTTACAGTTTTACAGTCTCAGCCGGCTGGAAATTCCTCCGGTTACATTTTTACCCAACTTCAGATCTCAACACTGTCAAGTCCATCTTTTCAGTGACCCTCAACGGTATCACTCTCCTGAGAAACTTTAAACCTGCTTTAACAGCTTCAGGTACTGGATTCATAATCAAGGAGTTTATCGTCCCTGTTTTGGGTGAAGACAAGACGCTAAATCTCACATTCACGCCGTCTCGACACTCGTCAGCTTTCATTAACGGCGTGGAGATTATCTCCATCCCTGAACGGTTATACACAAAGGGAGGATTTGACGGCTACATAAGAAACGTCGATAGCAACAGTGACTTTAAGATAGATGATAAGACAGTACTCGAGACTGTTTACCGCTTGAACATCGCTGGAAAAATGGTCGGTGTCATCAACGACACAGGAATGTACCGGCGGTGGCATCCCGATGATGAATTCATACTTAAAAAGGAGTTTGTTGGTACTGGAACGATAAGAGTAGAAAGAAAGATCAACTATACCGAGAAAACGCCGGCCTACGTTGCGCCTGAGGATGTGTACACGACGTATTGTACAATATCGAACGATAAATACCCAAAGAAAATCCCAGATTTCAGCATGACGTGGCTCTTGCCAGTTGAAGCTGGATTCAACTACCTTGTTAGGCTTCATTTCTGTGAAACTCTGTCCACGGTAACAGAACCGGACAAACGCTTGTTCTCCATCTCCATCGGTAATAAAGGTGTTGATGATAAGACCGACGTGCTTAACTTGAGCGGTGGCCCTCTGATTCCAGTTTATCTAGATTTCCATACATTTTTGGCTTCCCACGCCAGCAAAAGTGGAAAGAGACCTCTACGACTTGATTTGCATCCTTACAAGAACTCACAGTTTTATAGCTTTAATCTGAATGGTGTAGAGATTCTCAAGCTTAATGACACTAAGGGAAATCTCGCCGGATCTAATCAAAATCCAGTTAAGTTACATGTTCGGGTGATAATCCTCATAGTCGTTGGTTCCGCAATTGGGCTGGTGACTTTCATTGTTGTCCTCATATTGTCGTTGCGTCAGATGAAGAGAAAGGAAAATAGTGTCGTCGTGTTCAAGGTACCACTGAAACAATACACTTATAAAGAATTGAAGAAAATAACAAATTCATTTTCTCACATGGTTGGGAAAGGAGGATTTGGAATTGTCTATGGAGGAAACCTTTCTAACGGTGTTAAAGTTGCAGTAAAGGTCTTGAAGGATTTGAAGGGAAATGGTGAAGATTTTCTCAACGAAGTCGCGGGAATAAGCCAAACATCTCATGTAAATATTGTTTGTCTGCTTGGTTTCTGCTATGAAGGTTCCAAAAGAGCAATTGTGTATGAGTTTTTGGAGAACGGGTCACTCGATCAATTCATTTCTAGAGAAAAATCGTCGACTCTAGATGTTACAACATTATATGGAATCGCACTAGGTACTGCTCAAGGATTGGAATACTTGCACTATGGTTGCAAAACAAGAATTGTGCATTTCGACATTAAGCCTCAGAATATTCTGCTAGATGAAAATCTTTGTCCTAAAGTCTCAGACTTTGGACTTGCTAAGCTCTGTGAAAAAAGAGAGAGCATTGTGTCATTGATAGAAGCAAGAGGAACTATAGGCTACATTGCACCTGAGGTGTTCTCAAGAACGTATGGAGGAGTCTCTTATAAGTCAGATGTGTATAGCTATGGAATGTTGGTACTCGAGATGATGGGAGCAAGGAACAAAGAAACCACTGCCTCTAGTACGGCTTATTTTCCGGACTGGATTTATAAAGATCTTGAAAATGGAGAACAAACATGGAGATTTGGTGATGAAATAAGTGGAGAAGAAAAAGAGATTGCGAAGAAGATGATCTTGGTGGGTCTCTGGTGTATTCAACCATGTCCAATAGATCGCCCACCGATGAACAGAGTCGTCGAGATGATGGAAGGAAGTTTGGATGCTCTTGAATTTCCCCCTAAGCCGTCTATGCATATTGTCACAGAGCATATTGTCGAATCTTCCTCGCTTTCTGATGGTGATGAAACTAGTAAAAATTGATAAAAACTTTATTTTCGCTACATTTAAGATTTTTGTTTTAACCTAGGAGACTTCATGTCTCACATGTTTTGTCTATTTACCAATTAATTAGCTGATGGTTTCGCCAGACCACTCTTGCACACCAAGTTCATCCCACTGGCTAACAAGATTGGTTTCAACTTTCAACTATGTATGTGGTCCAACTTAAGGGGCATGTTCCCGTATTATACTCATATTTTTCATATCTCTCATGTTTATCATTTGTGTATATATCTAAGATTAGAGTATATACTTTTGTAATAAATATAAAAATCTAAGAATTCACATATTTCTCAGGTTAAATACAAAATTTAAAATAAATATGTAATAAACCAAAATTTTGGCCCAATTTAATATCGATCGATCCCTTCTCCAGACGCAGATTTATGACACAATTTTAATTCGATTCACTCTGTATCCGATCCAACTCATCTCCTAATGTTTTAAAAACCATAGACTCGACTTTGATATATATTCTTGATTTTTAATTCTAAACATTGTTCTTTGGCTTGTATGCAATTTTGGGCGAAGGAATCCATCATCTTGACAATTGGAGAAGATTTCTAAATCATTTCTCTTTTCTATATGATTTAATCATGTTTTCTTCTATCGTATTTTGTGTTGTTTCGTTTACAATGAGTAGTCCCTTAGTTGGGTTCCAAGGATTTTCAAAAGGAATTGATGGATTTTTGAATTGAATGTTTAGTTAGGGATAATCTATGTTGGTTTCTTCATCTTGAATGTGTTTAATGCTTGAATTGACTTGATAATTGATCTAATTCTATAATTTAGGTTATTTTACACACACAAAAATGTTTGATGAAATGACTGAATCAATTTGAGATGAGCAATACTCTTCTAGCCAACGAGAGTTGATGTTAAAAAGTGTTGTGAACTAATTGAATTTAAGTTTAGTGCTAATTTGATTTCATGATTACAAATGGGAGTTTAGTCATTGTTGATTTCATGTTTAGAGGCTAATTCCTTGAAAAAGGATTTGTCTTTTTTTTTGTGATCCATGTTCTTGAACGGTTCTTAATTGATTGCCCATGATTCATTGATTTCATTTGTTCCTTGTTCTCTGAGAAATTTTTTAAGATCCAGTTTTTTCATCTTACTGTTTAATCAATTGTTTATTCATTACTTGTTTATTGCATTTTTTTGTAACCAAACCCAAAACCAATCTGATCATTCTAGTTTGAAATTATTCTCAAAATTTTTTAGTGTAGTTTTGGTTCTTGTAGATTCTTGTAGATTCGATCCCGCATATACTACCACATATTTCACCATGCACTTACGGTTTAAGTTTATTAGGTTAAAACTCGAGCTATCATTTTAGAAGAGCCATTGGTGGTGGATTTAAGCGTCTTTATCATCTGGTGGTGAATGAAAACTTTATCATGTTATGATATAAGATCCAAAAGATGGATTGATGTGAACTTGCAAGCTGGCTTTAACAATCTCTCTTGCGGGTTCAGTGGATGGAGGTGTCGATATTTAATGGATATCGAACAAGCTGGCTTTCTCTCTTGTTGGATCGATAGATGAAGATGTTGGTGGAACGAATGAGACCAAATGAGTTGTGGAAAGGCTCTTGATACACCCCACGATTAGACAAAGGAATCCACCTAAGTCTAAACGCACACGATCGGCCAAGGGAAAACCACGCAAGGCACGAACGCAAAAGAATCTCTAATCCAAGAGAATTCTAAAATAAAAAAGCCAAATGGCTTTTCTCTTTCTTTAAACATCCAATTCTGTATAATACAAATGACATGAAAACTCTTTTATAGAGTTTCTAAACGTGTAGAAAATCAAAATAAAATCTAGACATTAATACAAAATCAGCTTAATAAGAACATATAATAAATTAGGGAATATCTTCGATTTTCTTGGCATCATTTCCTTGATCAGATTTGCTTGGCTTAATCCAAGGGTGATTAAATGATTTCGGTGGATCCATGAGACAAATCTGATCGTCCATTCCGTAAATTTGATCGCAAGGCAATGGTCATAATTAATTAGGCTAATCTTGTGAGATTTATTAGATCTTCCGTTGATGGTCTTGATGGTGATTAATGACGTCATGGCAGAGTTTGACTCACAAAATTTATTAGATCCATAATAGGCAATTCCTAGATCATAGAGTTGATAATTGTAGAATGGTCATGTGTGGATATGCTGGCCGCATCAACCAGGGTTTGTGGACAAAACAAAGCCTCATCACGTGTGCTTGCTCAAGAGGTTTTTCTATGGACTTAAACATGCTTCTCGTACTTGGTATAATTGGCTTGAAACTGTGGCTAAGCGTATTGAGTTTCGACAAAGTCGCACTGATCAGTATCTCTTTGTTCTTCTGTATGTTGATGACATTTCTCATACAACTTCCACTACCGCGCTTTTACGGAAGATAATTGATGACCTTGCCACCGATTTGAGCTCACAGATCTTGGCAAGTTAAATATCTATATTGGTTTCAATGCAGCACATGTCAAATATTTTTGTCTCAGATAAATATTAATAATAGTTAATAATACTTTTAAACATAATGACACATTGTTTTCCAATAAAATAAAATTTAATATATTATATAATTTTTAAGATTTTAGTAGTAGTATATATAAAATGAATAAACACATGTGAGCCACTATAAACGGCTCAGTCAACGTCAACGGTTGACCCACAGACGTAAATTATACGCTCATCTTTTATCTTCTTCACCTTCCTGTATTATTTATTTTCAACCAAAAAAATCCGATGATCTGTTTAGTTTTGTTTGTTTTCTCTGTTCTCTTTGGAGAAACGGTGACATACAAACCCACGGATGTCATTCTTATTAACTGCGGCGCTACCTCCAACAACCAAACCGATGGCCGAACTTGGACGCCGGAGCAGAGGAATGTTTTTGCGTCGAATTTAGCCAACGCATCATTCACTTCAACGGCTTCCCAAATAGGAGTGTTCGTTCCTTCGGTGCCTTACGAGACGGTTCGGATATTCTGATCCAGTTTTACTTACATTGTTTCAGTCTCTCCCGGCTGGAAATTCCTCCGGTTGCATTTTTACCCGACCCGTTATAAATCCGGTCTCGACGCCGCCAATTCCTCCTTCTCCGTCACCCTCAACGGTACAACTCTCCTTAAGAATTTCAAACCTGCTTTAAATATAGTAAAAGATTCATATTACGGATTCATAATCAAGGAGTTTATCGTCCCTGTTTCGGGTGGATACAACAAGACGCTGAATCTTACATTGGCGCCATCTCTACACTCGTTAGCTTTCCTTAATGGCTTGGAGATTGTCTCCATGCCTGACCGGTTTTACACAAAAGGAGGATTTGACGGTTATGTAAGAAACGTCGGTAGCAACAGTGAGTTTAAGATAGACGATAAGACGACAGTACTCGAGACCGTTTATCGCGTGAACGTAGGTGGAAATATGATCGACGATGTCAAAGACACAGGAATGTTCCGGCGGTGGCTTCACGATGGTGAGTTTTTACTTGGAGCAAATTCGAAAATTCCAAATAAAGTAGGTGTTAAGATCAACTATACAGAAAAAACACCAGCCTACGTTGCGCCGGAGGAAGTGTACACAACGTTTATTCGCTCGACGGGGAAGACTAAGGATGTCAACTTGACGTGGCTCTTCCCTGTTGACGCTGGATTCAACTACATCGTTAGGCTTCATTTCTGTGTGACTATGTCCGACGTAACCAAACCGAACCAACAGCTGTTCAACATCATCATCGGAAATCAGATTGCTAAATATGCAACCGACGTTTTTAACTTGAGCGGTGGCCCTCAGATTCCGATGTATCTAGATTTCAATATATTTATGGCTTCCGAGGGTATCAAAATTGGAAAGAGATCACCTAATCTACGACTTGATTTGGCTCCAAACCGATTTTATTACGACGCTTTTCTCAATGGTGTAGAGATTCTTAAGCTTAATGACTCTGAGGGTAATCTAGCCGGACCTAATCTAAATCAAACAACATTGGGAGGAAGTAAGTTACATGTTCTTGTGAAAATCTTGATAGCACTTGGTTCCGCAATTGGGCTAGCAGTTACATTCGTTGTTGTCTTCATGTTGATGAAGAGAAAGAATAGGAAAGACGACAATAGTGTCGACATGTTCAAGATATTGTTGAAACAATACACTTATGCAGAATTGAAGAAAATCACAAAGTCATTTTCACGCACACTTGGGAAAGGAGGATTTGGAACTGTATATAGAGGAAATATTTATGACGGTCGTAAAGTTGCAGTAAAAGTCTTGAAGGATTTGAAAGGAAATGGTGAAGATTTCCTCAACGAAGTCGCCAGTATAAGCCAGACATCTCATGTAAACATTGTTTCTTTGCTTGGTTTCTGCAATGAAGGTTCCAAACGAGCTATTGTGTATGAGCTTTTGGAGAATGGGTCTTTGGATCAGTTCATCTCTAGAGAAAAGTCGTCGACTCTAGATGTGACTACACTATATGGAATCGCGCTAGGCATTGCTCGGGGATTGGAATACTTGCACTATGGCTGCAGAACAAGAATCGTGCATTTCGACATTAAACCTCAGAATATTCTGTTAGATGGCAATCTTTGTCCTAAAGTCTCAGACTTTGGACTTGCTAAGCTATGTGAGAAAAGACAAAGCATCATGTCATTGATAGATGCGAGAGGAACTATAGGTTACATTGCACCTGAGGTTTTCTCAAGAACATACGGCGAAGTCTCCCATAAGTCAGATGTGTATAGCTATGGAATGTTGGTCCTCGAGATGATTGGAGCAAGGAACAGAGAAACCACTGCCTCCAATGCTAGTACGGCTTATTTTCCGGACTGGATTTATAAAGATCTTGAAAATGGAGAACAAACATGGAGATTTGGTGATGAAATAAGTGGAGAAGAAAAAGAGATTGCGAAGAAGATGATCTTGGTGGGTCTCTGGTGTATTCAACCATGTCCAATAGATCGCCCACCGATGAACAGAGTCGTCGAGATAATGGAAGGAAGTTTGGATGCTCTTGAAGTACCCCCTAATCCCTCTATGCATATTTCCACAAGGCTTATTGCAGAATGTTCTTCGCTTTCTGATAGTGGGAAAACTGAAAACTCGAACAACTACGCCCTGCCAAGTCTCACAGCGGTGAAGTCTAACGAGATAGTTGAATACCTCAATTAGATCATTTTAATTTTACCAAAAAAAGAAAAAAAAATTTAAAAAAAAAACTAGATCATTTAGCACCATTATTCACTTTTTGTTTATCCGTATTAAATGTTAAAATAAGAATATTATCCACTGAATATTTCCTTATCTCTCATGTAACTACAAATTAATAATGTTAGAACCTTGATATTTTATTAATTTATAGTGATATTAATACATTTCTAGTAAGATTAGCTTCAATTTTTTTATCATTTTAACTTTTACCGTAAAATTCTATAAAATATGAGTTGAAATAGTTTTATCTAAATAAATAAATGTTTTGTATTCTATAAATTTGAAATTCGACTAAAACATATAATATTTAGAAGAAGAAAAATAATTTGTTGACAATAAATAACAAAAGCTACTGATTAATTTACTTATACAAACTAATGTATAAATAATTTAATCGCTCTGCTTAATCCGTCCCATTTAACCGTCTAATTTAACCCGCTTCATGGCGGGTTGAACTTAATCCGTAGATTCCAAACTAATAATCCTAACCCACCCCGCATCATAACAATGGATCGGGTTTAGTGGGTTAACATGGGGTTTTATTATAATTCGTGGTGCTTAATAACATATACATCATATGAACAAACTATATTATGGCTAGCAAGTTTTCAGAGAGCATATATTTTTATAATAGCATATGACACATTTATTTTGTTAAAACTTGAATAACCA
Organism: Cardamine resedifolia; assembly: GCA_014578085.1. Taxonomy (NCBI): domain Eukaryota; kingdom Viridiplantae; phylum Streptophyta; class Magnoliopsida; order Brassicales; family Brassicaceae; genus Cardamine; species Cardamine resedifolia. The sequence goes on from VBRH01001400.1 coordinate 8,961, forward strand.
TATGAACAGTTAAGCAAATAATTTTCCAATAATTGTGTTGGGTCATTTAAAAAAACATAAATCAATCAAAGCTCTTATAAAATGATTAAACTACCATAAGTATATTCAAAAAAAAAATTCACAAACAATAAACAACTTAAATAAATAAGAAAAATATAACCCTTTTTATATAATATATAATTATATAAATGTATAAAGTAAAAAAAAATATTTTGACATGCGGGTTAGCCCGCAATCCGTGTGGATCTAATCCACAAAAACTGTAGACCGCGATGGATAAATCTGTCACACCAGTTTTTTTAGGTTTCCAAAATATGAGCCCTAGTATGTCCCATAACGGTACAAATTGGATGTAATCCGTGGATTTTTACCCTAATTGACATTCCTAATTATGATCCCACAAGAAGATTCATAAGTTTTCTCTTCTCAATGCCAATTGGTAATTAAAGCAATAACACATGAATGTTCCTTATATACTGTATTAAACCTTTCCCATGTGGGATTCATTAGATTTTTGGGTATATACTTTATATCAGAGGTGTAAAAATGAGCATCTATTTATGGGTTGACCCTATTTGCCCAAAATTTTAATGGTTTGAGTTAATATTTTAAATCCATGTAAATAAATGGATTTTGGTGGATTAGCCCTAATGTGGTTTTCGGGTTTGATGGTTAACTCATTAGAATTGTGGGTTACCCATGGATTTATAACAAAAACAATAAATATGTAAAAGTATATATGTAACTAAAATTAATATATAATGGGAGAGTACTCTTTCCATATAGGGTGTCCACATCATCATCTTAGTTATCCAATAAAAAAATCATATCATTAAATAATATATTTTTTATTTTAGGTTTTTATATTAATAATTAGATTCATAATAAAAAAAGTTTTTTTACTAAGCATTACTTAAATATAGTAGTTAATGAGAATTAAGAGAGTTAATTATTGAAAAAATAAAAGTAAAATAAGAGTTTAAAGATGATAAAAACATAATTTAATGAAAATTACATTTTTGGTAGTTTTATAAATATAATTTAATGAAGAAAATGAACATAAATATAAAATAAAATAAATTAAAACGTATAGAAATGATATTAAAATATAAAGAAATAAAAAACAAATAATAAAAATTATAGTAGCATCATAAGTCAGAACTTAGTGACAAAATGAATGTCAAGATATAAACGAATTTTATACAATTTTATCACTATAGTGAGAAATTTTTAATTTTAATTTAAGATGAACAAAAATAAATAATTAGTAAATGCAAGACTAGAATTTTTTTTTTGAAAATAAGAAGATTAGTCATGTTTCAAAGAAATAAATATATTAGATTCTTTAAAACATGTTTTTCTATGAGTGTTTAAATATCACTTGTTATTTTGAGACAATAGTGATTAGTTTATAAACGCATTTAAATATTCTAAAATAACTTTTTAAAATTATTTAGATTATTCAATCATAAGAAATTTATTACTAAACTAAAATAATATGAAGAACGAAGGAATATGATGAATGTATATAATAAAATATAAGTTTATAATAAATATGTAAAATAATTTAAAACAAATAACATATTTTAATCTATAGTGTTTATAAATTATAGATATGTATTTATAGTTATTATATAAATAACAAGAATTTACTATTTTAAAATTAAAATGATTATATGTAAATTTTATATATTTTTATATAATTTTCTATTAGATTTTGATTTTTTGGTATTTTAAAATTGAAATCCCGCGTAACGCGCTGATACATTTTCTAGTAAGCATAATGTCTTAACATTTTCTTCTTTTTCGTATGTGTTATCTTTTAATAAATAGAAGCTATTTATCTTTTACCTTGCCTCTATTCTTATTTCATTTTCGTAATTCGTTGTATGCTTTCGCTTAATCTGAATTCGATCTTAATTTCAAGCATAATTTTATAGTTTTATCATGACCTTTTCTATCTTAACACCTAAATTTATCCATCTAATTAATTACTTTAAAACTCTTTTTGTACTTATTAATTTTGTTATGTTTCAGATTTTTTATTATTTAATTTATATATAGATAAAACATATAATATATTTAACAAATAAATTACATTATTTTGGGTTTAAATTGGTTTAGGTCAGTTTATCCATTTTGACACCCCTTAATTTTATGTAGGGAATTTAATGAAAAAATGTTCAACTTTGGTCACATTCATTTTTAAACTCTCAACTTATTTTTAGTAAAAAATCCTCTCAACTATTGTAACACCCGCGTTCCGTAAATTAATTGATTTAATTAATTTCGGAATCTTTTTGGGTTTATGAACCTTAGAAAAATCTCGAGAATTTGATTATTTGGGTCGAAATAATCAAATTAGATTTTTGTTCCGGGGGTGTCATAATCCAGTTAAAAAGTTTGGGGCCAAATTTCAAAAGCGGTAAAAGTCAGAGGACTTGGATTGTAATTTCGGGAAACTTATTTGCTTCTTCTTCTTCATCTTCTACGCGTGAGTTTCAGTTTTTGGGAAACTGATCTTGAGTTGAGGCGTGAGAGAAGAAGAGAAAAGAAGAGAGAAAGAAGAAGTTGGAGTTGTGATCTTGCGAGATCAAGGAGGTTTTAAGCTCGGGGGAAGCTTAGAGGAACGGATAGAAAAGCTTGAGTTTGGCGTGAGCTAAGGAGGAGCGTGTTGGTCGTTCTTGAGCTCGGAAAGTCCATATCTTGCTAGATCCGTCGTATTTAAGGTGAGTATGGACCAATGGTTGCTAATTAAGCTTGTGTGGGGGAAGGGTAGTTGTTTTCTCAC
>VBRH01001400.1:12778-24219 GCA_014578085.1 Cardamine resedifolia
ACGGTGATGAAATGTTGTTTTGAATGACATAAAACGTCGAAACGTTTGTATTTATCATATAAATAATAAGATTTTTAATGAAAAACAACATGAAAGTAACATGTTATGGAAAACCCATAGTAATGTTGTTGTTATGCTTCCTCCATACAGGATCATGCTAGGAAGACCGAAGAACAATGACAGGATCCGAGATCCAACAAAAAATCTTCCATTTCAAGTATTTTACTTCTCTGTTTTTTTTTTGTTTTTTTGTATTTGCAAACTTGCAAAAACTGTCAACAAATTGGACACAATAGACACTCATGCAAGCGTGAAGTGCAGAACCACGCAAAGAACCTCAAAGATGACTAAGGAAAAAACAGAAGACTGAAGAAAACTCTACCACTTATTCAACACAGTCTTCTCTTCAAAATTAATGCTTTGGTAGTATCTACTTTAAGACATCTGTAGTTTTTTTTTTCTTTTTTTTTTATGTTTTGGTACTTAGAACTATTAGTTTTATTTTTGCTAAATAAAGTTGGTGGGTTTTGTTATTTGTCAATTTCTTGAAACGAACTATTGTTCAAACATTGAATTGTTGGATATTTGTTCACGTTATTGTGTCTTTTATTTTGATTACAACCTCTAAACACCAAACTAAACCATTCAAAATCCACAAAAAATCACAAAACCAGAATCCTAAGTTTCTAATTCGAGATTTTTACATGCATTTCATGTTATTTTTTCATTAAAAATCTTGTTGTTTTATGATGAATATAAACGCATTGACGTTTTATGTCATTCAAAATAATATTCCATCATAGTAGAAGGAATTTTTTTACGCATGGTCAAATCTACTAACGGAATATATTTGAGAAAATATTTTACTAAAAGTAAGTTTAGGGTTTAAAAATGGATGTGGCCAAAGTTGTGAGAGTTTTCACTAAATTCCCTTTTATATAAGGTTTACCATAAGCCTCAAATAACTTGTCTTGGTCCTTATAGTAACTTTTTTGGGCGAGCAAGCCCGTTTCAGAAGGTATAATGAACGAAATCTAAAAAGGATTTTTAGAAAAAAATTCTATTTATGTTTTCTAATTTGAAAAATAAAGTAATCTTTTTCTTCTTTAAAAATTAATTTCTTTTATGTATAATATGATATTTTTGTCCCTTTTGAATTACAAATTATACTTTTAATAAATAGAAACGAAAAATTGTAAATAATTATAATTATTACTATAATTTTTTAATAGAAAAAACTGAGATAAAGATGGTTTATTAAGTATATATCTTATCTAATAAAGTAAGGTTACATTTTTAAGGAGCTCCGAAATGTTAACACGTGTCAACTACAAACATGACACATTTTCTCTTCTCCAAATTTCTTTTTTTTAGATTCTCTATACTTTCTAACTAAAAAATTAAACCATTCCAAATAAATAAATACAAAATAACGACAAATCTCATCTAAAGTTTTCATTATGTTGTGTTCCAAGAAAATAAGAGGTCATTGCTTTATCGTAATCATTTTTGCAACTTTATAGTACTTATTTTTTTCTGATTTTTTTATTATCTGATACTATAAATAGTCATTTCTCACCCTCTTCCATCATAACTTTAATTTTTTTATTCTTCCTAAGTTGTTTTCTAATTAAAATTATATATAACAAAGATTTCGATGGCTACTAAAATATTTTGTAGATTACCAATTGAGTTTCAAAAACTATTAAGTTTCAACATTCTCACAACAAGCCAAAAAGGAAAGCTTTGAGTATGATATAAGATTCATAGTTTGAATTACATAAGCACTTATAATAGACATTCTCAAATATTCTTTTCCAAATTATTATAGTAATAAATCATTAGGTTTACTTTATATTAATTTTGATATTTTTAAAATTATTACAATTTACATGCTATATTTAATTTTATCATCATTTATATAAACTTAAGAAACATATAGATTAGCTTTATATATCATAAACTAAATATCAAAAATCAAAAGATGTTTTGAAAGTGTAATGTGAAAAACCTCTAAAGTTATGGTTATATTAAAATTAGTAAAATGTTATTATCACAAATGAAAAAACGAAAGATATAAAGAGAAAGAAAGAGAGAAAAGACAAAAGATGAATATAAATTTGCAAAACTGGATGAATATGTATAAATTACTTATTATAAAAAATTAATTTTTTTGTATGTATAATATAAATAAATAAATTAAAATTAAATTCAGTTAACATATTCTAAAATATATTTATTTATAAAAATATCACATAATTCAAAATATTAAATTCAAACATGAGACATTTTCTAGTATATTAGCATCTAAAGTTAATCATGACAATTTTTACTCCATTTTGAGAACCACTTTCAAAATGCTTTTTGACATAAATAACTTTGCATTCAGGTGAACATAACCACTTCAAAGATACAAAAGTTCTAGTTTTAATAAATAGAAACGACATATAAAATCATTTATGATTTCATTTAGATCCGAACCACTTCAAACACACTCGCATTTTATGATTTTCAGCATATTAAATCAAAAGACATCTCTCTCTCTTGACATGATAAATTTTCAGCAAATGAAAAACTGAAACATAACCTTTTTTATGATTTCTCACTTGAACATATACAGTCAATAAACGGTGAAAAAGGTGGGACGGAAAGATACAACGGTGACGAATATAAATTACACTGAGATATACGGTTGAGAGAGAGATGAATTGGATTGTCGAATTGAATTTAGAAAGACAGGTGAATAGTGATTTGCTCATAATTTAGAATGACAAGAAATTAATGAATTTGTTTTTTTCAAAATTTATTTAGTAGAATTATCGAAACTATTTGTTTGCATTACAAAAAACATTTCTTTTATCTGAAAACAAATGATTTTATTTTAAAAACATATAATTTCTCTTTAAATTATTATTAAAAAATTTTGAAATTACTTTAGTAAATTAATATTAGTCTTTCAAAAGAAAACAAAAGAGAGAGTTTTTTCTCATGCGATTCTTTTTTCTCTCTCCCAAAATACTTAGGTTTTTTCGAAGTAATCTTCCATTGGAGGTCTTCTCCGCCATCTTGTATCATTTGCCAGTGTCGTGAGAGGGCTTCCCCGTAAGGTAAGGCCATGTTACAGGACGGCAGCGTGATTTGATAGAGTGTTCGCTCGGATCCAAGCTACAGTGTCTTAGTACTGCTTCACGGCGGAAGTCGATCGAGGGCCTTGGTGGGATAGCTTCGTTTGTTTAAGAATTCATTACGACGGCGATGATCTACTGTGTTGAAGATGGCGGGTTTTCAATCGCGGCTCAAATCTGGTTTGCTAGGGTTTCTGTTGATTGGATTGATGACTAAGGGCAGATCGGCGAAGATGTAAGTGGCGGTCGCATGATGATCCGTGTGTCGAGGAAGCAACTTTCCAGCGTTGAGTGTCTTTTGGTATGAGGAGTGCCGGAGCATTTGACGGTTTTTGCCGTGTGGTTAACAACTAGAACATGCGGCGGATTCGGGAGAAGGAAGTTAAACGACGGCCAGAGATGGAAACTCTGGCTGTTGCGGCAACGACTTCCTTCTCTTTCCACTAGAGATGTCACGAGTTGCCTGAGCAGTAGACCTCTTTACCAAACTGGTTTTGTTCGTTCACCTCTAATATATTGACTCTAGTTTTGTTTGTCGTTTAACATTTTATTTTCCGGTCATTTTATGACGTTTTCTGGCAGCGTAGTAAGCTTTTTTTTTTTGTTTTTTGTCAACTGAATTTATAAAAATGAAACCGATTGATACAGAGAATCCCAGAGCTTTTACCAAACCAAGAACAAACAATGGCTGGACTCAAACAGAAAACTACACCAACACACAAAGCCAAGTAAAGACAGATTCAAGCTACGACTAAAACTCAGCTAAGCAAAAGGAAAGACTGATTCAGGCTGCCATCTCGGGAACTAATCCGAACTTGAAGACTTCACCTAGCCGCAAACTGATTGAAACTTGAAACCGAAAGAAATTGATTAATCCTTTGAAAAGCTCCCCACACGCCCAGATAGAAGAAACTGAGAAGCTTCACCGGATGAGATCTAACACTTCTCCTTACAATGATGATGACCGAAGCGCCAGTTTACTGCGCCTTTGAAGAAGAAGCAAGGCTGGTTCCCAACGAAGGTGAATGTCTCGAGAAGGAGACTTACAACGAAGAAGCGTCCCTAAAACCAGGCCAAATGCGAGAGCTCAACAAAAAGCTAACCCAAAATCTCTAGATCCAATGATACCGTAAATTTTAGAATCAAACCACGCGGAAGGAATGCTAAGCCCAACCAAAACAAAAACGAAAAGCTACTAAAACTATGATCGCTAGATAACACAACCAAAAGCTCTAACTCAAGTTAAGAAAATGATTATTAACTGAGAAAGAGAGTTAGCCCCAACAGGGGAGAGAATAGGAACCTGGCAAAGATGATAAATCGAGGAAGATCAAAAGGCAACAAAACCATCAGCAAGTGAGCAACAAAGGCACCACCAACTCCGATATCGACAAAAGACTCAGATCTACTCGAAAAAATCAGCAATACCACTAACCATATCCAAGAAGGAAGAGAAAACAGTAAACTACACAAAAGAGGCACAACGCCGGTGCTGTGAAAGCCACCGGACGTTGGGTCGAAGAACAAACAGTGGCTAAGATTCTTAAAGTTACAAAGGAGAGAGAAGAGAGCAAACTAGGGCAAACCGAGGACTAGGGGTGGGAAAAAAACTGAAATTCAAAAACCAAACCGAAATCAAACCGAAAAACTGGCTCCGAAACAGAACCGAATCTAAATGTCTCTATCCGAATTATCCAAACCGAAAAGTATATCCGAAAATCCGAAATAAAATTATATATATGAAAATATTACTTTTATTTAGTTATAATTTTATAGCCAAAAATATCAAATAACAAAAATATTCGAAATAACCTAAATATCCAAAAAATCTTAGTCATATTTTTAAAAATTATACAATATTTTTAAAAATTTAACCAAATTTTGTGAAAATTTAACTAAATTTTATGAAAATTGAACCAAATTTTATTAAAGTTGAATAAAATTTTAGTTTTTTGTTTCCGAAAATTGATCTGAGCCGACACCTATTCGAACCGATCATAAAACCCGAACGGATACTAAACTCTCATATCCAAATCTAAAAAAATTTGAACAGAATCCAAAATCTGAATGCCCATATCTACCGAAGACGGTACTAACCTTTTTCTGTCTTTGAAAGTTGTTTAATAATATTTAATTTTAATTAAAAAGTATTTTTTTTTTTAAATTATAAAATATAAACAGGACATTTTCCCTAAATTTCTTAATCTAAAAACTAAAAATTGCTCCGATCAAGTTAACGATCATCTCTCAGTTATCACTTGACGATATCTCCGGCAATAGATCAACGGAGACGGTTAGTTCGTAATTCCTCCTTCGATTGTACGTTAACGTAATTGATTTTGATCGGCTTTGTTGAGCCCTAAAAATTTGGGATAAATTCACTTGAGAAACTCATAGCCCTATGATTCGATTTTGATATGTTGTTGTTATTATGCTCTAGGTATGGCTTGCGACACAATCTTCGATTTACCGGATTCTTTGCTAACTCAGATACTCTTAAACCTTAGGACCAAAGATTCTGTTAAAACAAGTGTTTTATCTACCCAATGGAGAAATCTTTGGTTAAGTGTTCCTGGACTTGACTTAGCCACCCATCACTTTGGTTGCGCACAAGTCTTTGAAAGGTTCATTGACAGGTTTATGGAGTTTAACCACGGCTCACGCTTGCAAAATTTCAAGATATGGCATGAGCAATATGATTATGGTAGTGATGTCTATCGAGATCGACTCATGGAGTTAATAGGTACAGTGGTTGATGGTGGGATTCAACCTTTGGATGTTACTATGTTTCATTGTAACAGAGATGATTTCATGCGTCAGAACATTTACAAGAGCAAGACATTGGTCTCTTTGAAGAGCAAGACATTGGTCTCTTTAAATGTAGAGTTAAAGAATCCAGAGTTTGTTGTTTCTCTACCTTGTCTCAAGATAATAAAGCTACAAAAAAATTGTTACGGTCAAGATGGTGCTTTGATTGTGGAGAAGCTGATCTTAGGATGTCCTGTTCTTGAAGATCTTGAACTGATTAGACCTTTTGATATTTTGAATGAGAAACTTGAGCTGTTTCTGCGTGTGAGTTCTCAAACTCTGAAAAGATGTTGTTTAACATTTGCTAGGGGTGATACAGATTTTACGGTTGAGATTGATGCTCCACGACTCGAGTATTTGAGTTTATCAGAAAGTCAGTCTGATAGGATTGTGGTGAATAACCTGAGTTCTTTGTTGATGATCAAATTTAAGTTTTGTATGGCAGTCATTTGCAAACAGAGGATTGAAGAAAGCGTGGTATTTTCTGTAAACTTTTAACCGGGATATCTAGTGTAAGACGTATGTTCATCTGTGAATGGACTCTAGAGGTATATATATATATCTATATATATATACACTCTCTGTGATGATGCATATAAAACAATTTAATGTATTGCCTCTCTATGAAAAATATTTGACTTGTATTCTTTTTGCAGGTGCTTTATTGGTATTCCAAACTCGGACCGATTCCCAAATTCCACAATTTATATCATTTGCAGGCTCTGTTCTTCAGATCGTCGTTTCAACTTTTGACAGCCTTTCTTGAGAGCTGTCCAAATCTGAAAAAACTCATCTTGGTAAGAATCTGCTTGAATAATCTGTGATTTGGCTAAAGAACATTGTTGAAACATTTTGTAAGCTCATATTGTTGATCTTACTAATGTGCCTTGTTGTTTAACATCGACGCTGGAGTATGTTGAGATTAGAGAACTGATCACAGTGAGGGATGATGAAACTGGGATCATTAAACTAGTGAATTACTTTCTTGAGAATTCAGCAATCCTCAAGAAACTGACTCTGAGTTCCAGACATTCTTTTATGACCAACCAAGAGCGACATAGCTACAAGAAGCTTCTTACATCTACAAAGCTTTCTCCCACATGTCAAGTTATAATTGATTGACATGCGCAGCTGATGATGCTGGTGAACAACATCATTGAACATTATTATTGTAGGAATGATCTATTCTCATGAATATTGCAGTGACGCAATTAGCATTTTATAGACATGGTTTATTAGGTTTGCTCATCTTGCTTCTGTTTAGATTCTTTAAACCATGGATTGATCTTATGTGCTTTAAAGGCCAAGATGATTATACGATTCCTACCCGAGATAGGTTGCTTGGTTGGGAGCTGCAAGTATTGTCTCCTTTGCAGCTTAGGTTTTGAAACTCTATCTTATCTCTTCTTAGTTTGAGTGCCCTTATGCGGCTGAAATTTGGAATGCTTTGGTTCATCATCTGACCCTAAACCCTCATAGCAACTTTGACGCTATTGTTTTATGGATGAAGAGTGCTTCAAGAGTGAGCAAGTTTAATCTATTTGTAAGCTTGTTCTATAAGCGGTCATCTATGAAGTGTGGAAAGAAAGGAATTCTAGGCTACATCGTGCAGTCACCAAGCTGGCTTCGTGTGTAGTTAAAGAAATCTAACTCACTATTCGGAGGAGGCTAGCAAGTGTTGACAGATCTACCATTGTTGCCAACCACCAGCCTCTAGGAGAGTCCGAAAAACCGACCCTAAATATACAGAATAGTTCTCTTTTCACGAACCGGAACTAAACTGTAAACTGGAATGCCCATCCCTAGTTCTGATATAATCGCTTTTCCCTACTTCGTTCTCAACGGCTCTACAAGTGTTTATGCTTAAGAAATGTCAACGACAAGTGTTTTTAAACATAAACTATTTCACGAACCCAATGGCTCATTAAGAAGATTAGAACTATATGGGCTTAGTTTAGGCCTGAACTAAATTCAAGGCCCACTAAAGCACAAAGACCCATTAAGCTCGAGAGTAGAGAACACAAGAGAATGGCGAATCAAAGCACAGAGACGAATCAACAATCGAATATGCAAACTTACGGTGTACCGATTTACGCCGCCGATTGGATTCCGGATGAAGCTGTTAGATCGAAAATCCCAAAGGATCAGGATAATTCCGAAGATGGTGAATCATCTTCGTCCCGGAGCAGCTACATCGTTTTGTCCGGCGGAGGCGGAGAAGGACGAAGTGGAATCCCTAATGTGATCTTAATTTGTCGTGTTGATCTCGAAACCACTTCTCTCTCAGAACAACCTGTAAGTGAAGTATTCATAGCTTTGACCTAACTGAGATCTATGCATTTGGAAGGATTTCTAAAGATCCTGTGTTTTTTCAGGTGGGTAGGCTTGTGGTTGGCACTGATCTACCTTATCGTATGGCTGTTCATCCTCGTGAAGGTGGAGTTATTTGCGCATTGCCTAATAGTTGCAGGTGAGTGAGTAATCTCAATTCGATTTCATAACTCATTTAGCTTTGTTATTAGAATTGGGAAGCCATATAAGATTGAAGTTTCTGTATACAATGGCGTAGTGCATAGTCTTTTATGGTTTGTTGTAGAGAAATTTCAAGGGATGTGGTAATTAGTGGTGTTCTCTTGATACATAGATTGTTTGATTGGGAAGACATTATGAGCTCAAGAGAGGATAATAAGGCTGGTGAAGAGTCAGAGGAAGTGATTAAAGAGTTGAAAGATGTTGGACAACAATTAGCTCTCGCGTTTAATCAAGAAGGGTCTGTTCTCGGTGCTGGTGCTGAGGTTAAAATAGGCTCTTTGATGCAAAATCTCTTTTGATTAATAGAGAAAGATAGAAACTTTAGTGTTTCTTATGCATTTTTGTTTTTGATGCAGTACAGGATGGGACTTTGAGGGTTTTTGAATGGCCTAGCATGAAAACGTTACTTAATGAGTCTCAAGCACATTCATCTGTCAAAAGCCTAACTTTCAGGTTTTTGCTTTCTCCTATCATTCAAGGAAACATTTGCTCTTCAGAAAGAGGTTCATTAGGGATCTTCTTCGAGCAATGATTGTTAAATAGATATCCTGACTTTGTGATATTTCGCTTGCAGCGAAAGTGGTAAGTTTCTTGTATCTCTTGGAGCTCCACTTTGTCGGGTTTGGGACGTGAATGCTTCTGCTGCCATTGCTAGTCTATCAAAAGATAAGGTCAGTTCGGTTTTTTACTCTTTTAGTATCTTTTAACTTCATACACTACCGTCCAATGTTAATGAGTTTGAATACTGAAATGTAGGATGAGATGTTTGCCTCCTGCAGATTCTCCATAGATAGTGCAGGCAATGAAGTTCTTTACATTGCTGCAAACACTGGTAAACTTATATTCTCACAGTGCAAGAACATCGAATTTTTAATTTCTTCTTTGTTTGTTACAGCTAATTGAGGATTGATTTGTTTTGCGTAGAACGTGGTGGGAGTATTATAACATGGGATACAAAATCATGGAAAAGAATACGTTCAAAGCTTATAAAAAACAATTCTATATCGGCCTTCAATGTCTCAGCTGATGGAAAGCTTCTTGCAATGTAAGCATATCTTTCTTTCCCACTTTTTAGGACCAAACAGGTAAACATAATACGATTTTTTTATTTGTCGTAATTTGTTTTAAATGCAGAGGAACCCTCGAAGGAGATGTTTTGATAATTGATTCGACAAGGATGCAACCTAACCAAGTTGTCAAGAAAGCGCATCTCGGTTTGGTCACCGCTCTGGCTTTTTCCCCTGATTCAAGGTTTTTTTCTCTACTCATTAAGGATCAATCTTTTAACTGTATAACTACCGATTCAATGATTCCAAACAAGCAAATAGATAAAAATTCTGAAGTCATTCAAAAGATTTTGATTTGGGTTTGGTTTCGCAGGTGCTTAGTGTCAGTATCTTTCGACTCAAGGGCCAGGCTAACTGTTATTAAACAAAAGGATGAAAAACGTGCGTATATTTATGGTTTTCTCCTCTTATCTCTCCATTTTAAGAAATCAGAAGCCTAACCTAAAACTTTGGTTCTTGATAATGAAATTGCAGATGGAATAAATCTATGGGTGGCGGCATTGTTGTTAGTGTTGATTTACATCGTTTCTTATTATTTCATGGTGGCAAAAGGGATCATAGGTAACAAAATCCTCTAAGTGACCTCTCGACACAACGATACAGCGGAATGGGCTTCAAAACAAATGTATCATACGCTCTTTGAGTTTTTTTTAGCCTTAGCTTCTTGCATCTGTGTTTGACAAAATCGCAGTGATTCTTCACCTTTACAATAAACTTGCATGCTTTTATAACATTAAAATGTAGCCTACACAGTAAAATTGTGGTGTTGTGTATACTCTTCAGGATAATAAGAACACCTTCGAATCTTCAAAGTCCATAGCTAACTTGAAAATGTCTTATTTTTACTGTGGTCTATATAAAGATTAAAGAAGATATTTGCCAATTCCCATATTAAAATAAGAGGTTGAGCATAAACCATGTCACACTCTCGACTTCAAAGAAATTAGAGGTCGAAGTAACATTAGTGGCAACGTCTAGATTTATTAGAAAGATTCCTCAGAAAACAAAAAAACAAAAATAAACTCGAGAAATTGGTCTCGTACACGGAAGCTCTTACATCAACAAATTGACCATTGAGTCCTCTGTCCAGATACATAGAAGAGACCATAACATGCAGGGTAGAGTAGTCATTCCAACTCCAACAACTAAAGCATGCCACGTGTCACGATCTTAAACACTCAATATCGAACGGTGGTGAGGGTGGTCAAGTTTCTTAGCGTAGTTTCTTTTGGCTATTCAAAAATTGGGTTAGTTCGGTACACCGACAATAAAAACATGTTATAATAACGTGAATTGAATAGTAAATACTGTATTATATCCTGGATATATATACAATTATATCTAGAAATTTCATGAAAATTTGACTTTCACCGTCTATTTGTGGGTCGGTTGGTAGATTACGTAAACCGAATGGTTAAGTAAGTCGGTTTAACTTGAGATATTTTTCAATTGAGCTTGGAAGTATTTACTAGCCTGCATGATGGTGTACCGTATAAAGAAAAAAGAAAAGAAGAATCGGACCGGAGAGATAAGGGAAGGTGAAAAAATAAGCACTCACCATATCCATCTGTTTTTTTTTTTTTATCATTTCATTTCATTTCTCTTTCTTCATCTTCTTCTTCGTTCTCCGTTCTTCGTTCTTCGCTTTTCATCTCTTGATCCTGTGTTACGCTACAATCGATTTCGGTGAGGTTTTGTTACTTAATTTCTGTATTCGAGTTTCTTCAGAGCGATTCTTGGTTGTTTCTGATGTTTGTTCTTGAGTTTTTTGTTGAAGCTTATGGCTTCTTTCGAAGCTAGGGTTTAATGTTTACTTGTTTGTGTGTTTTAGTTCAAATTTGTGCGATTTAGGAAGCTTCAGATCGTGAATTTCATGGAGATTTTCTTAGTTTTTTTTTTTTTTTTTTTT
>VBRH01001401.1:3869-15421 GCA_014578085.1 Cardamine resedifolia
CTTTGATTCACGACATAAAAACACATAAACCAACTCATGCATAAATGTAAATATCATAACGATTGAATTTACAACTTAATAGTATTACACATTTCAAATGCTCGAGAATCAGGATGTCCTACGGCTTGAATCCTTCAACTAATTTTGAGCACATGAAGATAATACACACATAAATTTCCAAACTACTCTAAGTGTTTATACCTGATACTATTATTAGTGATGTGTCTGATCCATTCACGAGTGCATACAAAGCCAAGTCCAAACTTTTTGAAGTGGCTACACTTCACACTCGTATAAGTAAATATTTTACTCATGCATCCGAAATATGCATTTTTCAAAACATCTATTAAGAAGTACACTTCAACCTCAATATTATTTCTGGTCAAAGCACATACCTTGAGATGATATGAAACATGTGCTTCAATCTCTAAGTGAGGGCTTTCCACACTGAATTCATCCACTAACGTCGTATTAGACGGAAATTGGGTATCCCATCATTAGAGATTTCAAATGAACTTTAACCACATCCTTTTGTCCGACTTTATCACCAAGTCCCAAGCTAATCCCTTAGTCAAATGATCAGCTAGATTTTGTTGAGACCGAACAAACTCTTAGGTAATCGCCCAATGAGTGATCAACTCACGTACTGCGCTATGTCTAACATCCAGGTGTCGCAACTTACCATTATACACTTGGTATAAGCCTTAGCCAAAGTTAGCTTGACCATCACAATGGATAGAAATGGGTGACACCAGTTTTGACCACAATGAAATCTCAGAGACTAAGTTTCTTAGCACTCTGCCGCTTTCCCTGCAGCCGCTAACGCCACAAATTCTGATTTCATAGTCAAACTTGTAATACAAGTTTGTTTCTTAGATGTCCATGAAATGGCACTTCCCTAAGTAAGAACACCCAATCACTTGTAGAAGTATGATCATCTACGTTGGTGATCTAACTTGCATCCGTATATCCTTCTAACACCGAAGAAAATCCATCATAAGATAAACCATAATTTTTTGTTCCTTTCAAGTACTTGAGCACTTCTGTTATGCTTGCCAATGTTGAGTAATAGGATTATTAGTGTATCTAATCAACTTTTCCATCTCATAAGATATATACGGTCTAGTGCTCATCATGACATAAATTAAGCAGCCAATTACTTGAGAGTACTCGAGTTGTGATATTGTTTGTCCTATATTAGGTATAAGTTTCACACTCGCATCCATAGGAGAAAAATTCTCACAATTAAACTTCTTAAGAACTTTATCAATTTTATGAGATTGTGTTAAAGATAGCTCTTTACTCTCACGTTTGATACGAATTTCAAGGATTAAATCCGCCTCCCCTATATCTTTCATCGTAAAATTGATGACAAAAAGGCATTTGTAAGCTCCACTTTTCTGAGGTTGGTACCGAAGATCAACATGTCATTAACATATAAGCAATGATCACTCCATTTTTGGACTCATCAAATTTGCTATATTAGCACCGTTTATGTGCTTGCTTCATCCGATACAATGGCTTGACTTACTTACACACTTTATGCTTAGTACGGGGTATAACAAACCCTTCATATTGTTTCATATGCACCTCTTCTTCCTATATATCATTCAAAAATGTTGTCTTGACATCCATTTGGTGGATCACAAGGTTATGAATTGATGCCAAACCAACTAATAACATTATAGAGGACGTCATAACAACCGGAGCATATCTATCGAAATAATTGATACCTTTCTTTTGTTTAAATCCTTGGATAACCAAACGAGCTTTAAACTTGTCGATTGTTCCATCAACTTTCATCTTCTTTTTGAATATCCATTTGCAGCCCAAAAGCGCACAACCGGGTGGGAGATCCATTGAGAACCACATATTATTTCCCATGATGGATTCCATTTCACCATTTATGGCTTCTTTTCAAAAACCAACGTCATTAGACGTCATAACCTCACTAAAAGTTCTAGGTTCATCATCAATATGATAACAATATGAGTATTGGAAACCAATCTCATTTCAAGATCCTTTAACTAAATAAATTTGAAAATAATGATCAAATGATTTTTCAATCCTTCCTTGCTTACTTCTATGAATCATAGGTTACTCGTTAGATGGTACGATTGTAGCGTCTTCTTCCTTTGTTCCACTTGAAATAGAAATCAAATCCTTTTGCCTAGGTATAGATGATAACCAATTTTCATTAAATATTGCATCTCTTGATTCAATTACGGGGTGAACGTATATATAATCATTAGGTTCTATGCATAAAATCTATAAGCATGGGAATGCTAAACAAATCCAATAAAGATGCAATCAATACCTCTTTCTCCAGAAGTTTAAACTTTGGTTGGGGTTGTCTAACTACCGCCCTACAGCCCCAAACTCGAAGGTAATTCATGTTTGGTTTCTTTTTGTATCAAAGCTCATATGGGGTAACTTCGTTCCTTTAATTTGGTAGGAAGTCTATTTAATTAATACTAAGCCGTCAACATGGTTTCACCAAAAATCCATCACTCAATCCCGAGTAGGACAACATGAAATTAACCATTTTCTTTAGAAGTAGATTTTTCCTCTTGGATACACCATTTTGTTGTGGTGTATATGGAGCTGTAGTCTCATGTATAAGGCCTATAGAATGAAAATCGCCAGATCATTATACTCACCACCTCTATCGGTGTGTAACTTCTTAATCAAGTCATTATGTTGCAATTCAACCTAAGTTTTATAAATCTTTAACTTATCTAGGGACTCACATTTAGCATGTAATAAATACACATAGCAATAACGAGAATAACATCAATGAAAGTGATGAAATATTGATTGTTCCCTAAAGATGGTGTAGCATGCAAGTCACATATATCACTATGTATAAGTCCAAACACCATAGAATTCCTTTAAATGCTCTTAAATGGTTGTCTAACTATCATAGTCAACATGCATGTTCTATACTTCTCTATATTCACATTCAAACTAGGAATTAATCCTTCTTTAGACATTTCAATCATTATATTATAATGCACATGGCCTAATCTTGCATGCCACAAAGAAGTATCATTTTTGCTAGAACATGCCATGTAAATAGAATTTACAACTTTATTAATATTAAGTATAAACATGCCATTACATAAATATCCAAATCCAACAAAGATACCACACTTCGATAAGATATACTTATCTGACTCATACACTTATTTGAATCCACACTTGTTTAAAACATTTCCAGAGACTAAGAGTCTTCCCAGAACTAAACTCTAACACCACTGTCCCATGGTCTAGGATAGACGCGGTTGACTGGTTGCCCATATAAAGTACATACCCATCTTGAACCGGCTCATACGTCTTAAACAAGCCACAATCCTTGCAAACATGTGTTATTGCACCCGGTTCAATCCACCACGCCACCTTATCATCCTGCACATAGAATACCTTAACAATTTTTTATACATAATTCAACTTTGAATATGAATCAAAAACCAAAAGCTGACCTTGATGAGAGACTGGGCCTTGTTCCTTAGACACTTGCCCTGAACGGGTTTTTCCCCATTTTATTCTTATCCTTTGCAGCCCAAAATCACATCTCAAGTGACCTGACTTGTTACAAAACACACAAAGCTTTTAAGCTTTTAGTTCGATTCACCGTTGGTGTTATTATGGTAAGAGCATTTATTTCCCTTAGTGTTCATCTTAAAACTCCCACTTTCTTTCATCATATTGATTGAAGAAGTTCCAGCCTCTTTGGTTTTTGCTCCCTATTGCTCCCTTAGAGAATCCCCTATGGGCAAATGCCTACCAAGTTGTTCAAGAGCAAACTCTTCCATTTTGTGTTTCAACATGTTATTAAAATCCTTCTAAGAAGATGGTAACTTTTCGATTATCATCGACACGAGATGGATTCATCCATCATCATGTTCTGTTGGTCGTATTGCCCTAGGATCCTGAGGAATTCATTGTATTGCTCCATAACAAGCATAGAATCGGACATCTTGTAATTATTAAAATTTCTCACAAGGAACTTCTTACTATAAGCATCCTTGGCCACATAATTCGATTCTAGAACATCCCACAACTCCTTTGCGGGCTCAAAATTTTGATAGACATCAAAGAGAGGATCCGACATACTGTTTAGAATATGACCACAACCAATGTAGTCATTGCTCTCCCATTTTAATAGCTTTCTTGTCTCCTCCATGGACTCGCTCTCGGCATCCTATGGTTTGGTGGGCATTGGCATACTTAGAACGTACGCCACATTGAGCATCATGAGAAGGAAATGTATCTTCTTTTGCCATCTCTGAAAAATCCACTTCTTTGAACTTATCAAACTTTCCAAACTTTGATGTCATCTCTCCCACAGATACATTCGCCATTCTTCATAGAAAATACTCTTTAAGATTATTGTATAAACAGGAGTAATTACGTAAACGTGCCTCTATTTACATAAACAGCTTAGAAAAAATCTTGATCTTGATCAATGGGAACTTGGATTATGATTCAATTCTGCATGAGAGCACTTTTCTTAAAAAGGATTTTGACCCCTTTCAATTCCATAGCTTACACGAAATCCCTTTGAAGGATAAGACAACCAAAGTCTCTTTCTCGTTCTAGGGTAAGATACAGAAGATACAAAAAGAGTTTCTTGTGTTATCATAAGAGATTTTTCTCAATCTCTATTCTCTCATCTTCTCTATCTTGTTTTTGATGTAGAGAAACATAGTTTTATATAGCCCAATGGTTATCACGAACGTTTGCAACCGATCGTCTAATAAGTAACCATAAATTCAATAGTTGAAATGGTTAGTAAAGTAACCATTGATACACTTAAATTTCGAACAAAGTTTTTATCGATGTTATTTCTCTTTACTTTGTCGTTTTCTTAATTCTCTTGACTTTCAACTGGTCGATCTACAATCCTCCACTTCTATGGTGGTAGGTGAAGCGGTTGTACGACTTTTGTTGTTTCTTCCACTCGAGTTCAATACCAGATCTGCCCGAGATCTGATTAGTTTTTGTTTTCTCTCAATCGGATATTAGTTGAATATATCTTGACGTTACCGATCGATGTCGGCGAATAACAGATGATTCCAAAACCTCTAGTGAGAGGCATATCAAACCGGAGTAACTAAGCATATGTTTGAATTTCAGAAGTCTACCAAGTACCAAGCAAGGACGTGAAGACCAAAATTTTTTGGTGAGGTTTGTAAATAGGATTAAGACTTAATTGGTAAAATATCTACATTTAGCGGTTTTGATTTATATTTTTTTAGTATTTTCTAAAATTGTTACTCTTTTTAGGGTTGTTGTCACCGAAAATTTTAATATTTTCTGTCGGCTTAGTTTTAAGAGCTATTTTCTTTTTCTGCTGAAGTATATAGTTTAACCAATTTTTAATAAAATTTACGATGGAAAACAAAAGAAGAAATTGAATATATCATATACCAGGATAAGATTTGACAACAGCTACGTTCATGGCCTTTTGTCTTCGGACGAAGACAAACCAAATTCCAATGGCGACAAAAATAAGAAAGAAGATACCAACGGCTAGATCAATCATTGTCAAGAAACTGTTGTTTCTGCCGCTGCCTACACTAGTAGTTCCACAATCGAGAGTGATCCTGTTAAACCTGTCAGCATTGTCCAAACTTCGTTGCGCCTGTTCGTCGTACAATTCTTCCCGGCTCGGAGATGACCCACACCCTGGTTGCCCACTTGCCCTAATTCGCGTTGGTAAGTTAGTTTTTAATCTAGTGAACTCATTTCAGTTCTATACACATATTATAAGGTACAAGTTGAGATTGTTGTATATATAGATGTATTTAAGTGATAATTAAGAGAATACCATTGGTTGATCCAACAATAGCTATCAGAGCGAAGAGAAACAGAAGAATGACGGTACGGAACGAGAACATTGTGGATCTAGAAAGTTTTTAAATGTGTATTTTGACGTTAACAGTAGAATATGTAAAAGTGTCCATATGTATATATAGAAAAAAAAAAGAAAAAAAAATAATGTGTGTGTTGTACGTAATGGGGTGCAAGTCATCAACTTCCCGTATTTTATCCAACTATGAATTTTATTGTGTGTGGTAAATAACGCTTTGCAGAAGTAGTCCAACATATGGTACTTTTTGGGGTAAATTTTTAAAAGGGAAAACTGTCAAAAAGTATGAACTTTTAAATTATAGACGTTTAAATCTCCAATTTTTAAAATGTCATTTATATTCTCAAATTTTCGTTGACTTCCTGATTAAATGGTTAATTTATGTTGGCTATATCATTTTAGGCACGCCTTTAAATCAAGAAATGGACCACGTTTACGGGGTTAAAGTTTTTGTTAGTAGTTCCGTTTAATCAAAACGACGTCGTTTACTTCTTACTAAAAAAACCTTCAACTTTTAAATTGTTGACATTTAAATCCTCAAATTTACATTGTGGACATTTAAATGCCAAAATTTATGTTGACTTGAAAATTAAATAGTTAACTTATGTTGATTATGTCATTTGGAGCACGACGTTAAATCGAGAGACAAAGCACGTTTACGAGGCTAAATTGTCCATTATCAGCTTCCGTTTAATCGAATGACCCGTGTTTGATACACATTGGGTTTATGTTGGGATGTTTTTGATGCATTGGATGGCTTTATAATGTTTTTATGGGAAAACACGGAGTCGTTTTGGCCGTTCCGAAAAGTAGCAAGGCAATCGTGTCGCCCATGGACATCGACTTAGCACGAGAAGAGTCGGAGCACGATAAACAATGTTTGAAATGTGGATCAAATTGAATTTAAGTATCTATAATGAGATCGATAATACAGATGATTAGTAATTATCTTATTCCACATGGTTGTATCGACACCGGCGGTGGCATAACCACGATTTCCGTGATTTCCCTATCATCACCATGACCTTTAGACTCTTCCCTCGTGGGGATGCAGAGGATGATGAAGCCCTCTTCTTTCGAATTAGGGAGGCAATAGGTTCCTCCTCGGCATCTCTCCCCTCGGTGACAACTGCCAGGCAAACTGAGCGGGAGGGTTCATCAACCAAACTCAGTTTGCGAACAATTCCCTCATTGGCAGCGGCAGTATTTACTCGTTGCCCCTTTCTGAGAACATAGATCTTTTCTTTCAACCTCTTGTCTCTGGCTTTCTGAGCCCTCTCCGTGATATTTCTGTAGAAGTAGTTCCAGCCAGAGAGATCAAACTCCTTCAGGGGCGGTTCAATGGGACGAGTTTCGCCTTTCCTCACAAACTTCCCGGCTCCATGAATCCGATTAAGGGTGAAAGAGTTCCAGCTAACATTTCCCTCTATCACCATTATGTAGAAGTCAAGGAAACCTTCCCAAGACGTATAACAAATCTGGGTAGCTGCAAAAAGATGGCCAGCCAAAAAATATATATATAAGTTGAAAGCAACAAAGCACATTATAGAAATCAAGTGGTGAACCCAAGTATTTACCAGGAGAAATCCCCCAACGACGATGTAGCATTTTCGATAAACCATTGACAAAGGAAGTGTCAATTTTGAAGAGGAATCAGAACTTCCGCCAGTTATCATCTCGATTTGGCAGACCATCAATAAGATTTCGTTCAAAATTTGGATAAATGGCGAAAGTCCCTAACATCCTCGCCTCTTGAATGTGAAAAAGTTCGAGGAACTCGGTGACGCTCACCAAAAATCCAGCCTCCGCAGCAACTGTGAACTCACACAGTATCAAGCGAAGCATGTTGGGAGCTATTTGTGGAAGGGAAATCCCAAGATGGTGAATGTATAGAAGGAGCACCTCAAGAAGAGGGAAGAACAAACCACAATCCCTGAAGTAAACTTCATAAACACAGCAATAGTCAAGGCGAACGGTTTCAAAGACTCATCTGGACCTAGAGGGGCAAACTCAACCTCCAAGGGAACTCGACAAAGAGACCTCAACTCGTTGAGAGAGCTCCTGATGAAAGTGAAAATATCCCCAAGGAAAGTACACTTAATAGCATCCGGGGCAACAGCCTCTGGATTTTGTGGAGATTTGGTGTTACCCATTCCAGGTTCTCCTGTTAGAGGTACAAGGGCAGTGGAAGACATGGTCAAAGAGTATGTATTAAGAAATTTTAAACATAAATCAGGACAACGGTGGAGGAAGAGCGATTTGTTTCGATAACAAAATCAAAGGGTTTTGTGGTTTTGTGCAAAAAGGGGCTGCGAAGAGTAAAAGAAAAATTCTTTGGTATAAAGATAACAAATTGAAGAGTAGAGGGAATTGGGACGGTTTTCTCTCGTTTATTAGTAATTTAAGAGATAATGATGGCATATGTCAGGGAAATCAAATTATCAATCAGCTCCATGCTCAGCTCCATGTTCTGCTCCATGCTCTGCGTCCGATCCCTGTCCCGCGTCCGATCCCTGTCCCGCGTCCGCTCCATGTACTGCGTCCATGGTACTGTCCACTATCGCATCACGCTGTTAGAAGCTTCATCTGATTCCATCGACAAGGAGGGCATCGATACAGCCTTTCCACTTGCTGCTCTAACTGCACTTTGACAATCAACTCGAACACTGAACTCGCCTGCATATATTTCCGATTATCATACTGGCCTAGTATGCTCGAAATCTTATGTTCTTTATCCCATAGATGAAGTTTTATCCTCTTATCTATTTTGTACTAGTCCCAAGAGTTTTCTTTCTGCCCTTACGAATGTAAAAATACCTCAGTCCTTTGCAGAGGCGATGCTTGATCGTCGATGTCGTGATGCCTTGCAACTCGAATTCTCTCAAAACAAGTAAGACTTAGAGTCTTGAGACATTACCATTTAACAAGAAAACTCTTGGATGTAAGTGAGTCTTCAAGATTAAATAGCGATCTGACGACTTCATTAAGCATTACAAGGCGCACTTAGTGGTATTAGGGAATCCTCAAATTGAAGGTACTGATTACGAATAAACATTTGCGTCAATCACAAATTGACTTTAGTTCGTATGTTTTTATCGGTAGTCTTTGCACGGAAGTGGGAAGTACATCTAGGCCTGGGAAAAAAAACCCGGAACCGAAGAACCGAACTGAACCCGACCCGAAAAATTGGTACCGAACCCAAACCCGAATTGACAACATACATAAATGGGTCCTAAACTCCTATACCCGAAAAACGAACCCGAACCAGAACCGAAAACCAAATGGGTATCCAATATACCCAAAATATAATTATATACCTAAATATATTAATTATATATATACTTTATATAACTCAATTATCCAAAATTACAATTATAAACCTTAAAATATCAATTAGTTCAAAACTAAAATATCGAAAAATCCCAAAATAACCAAAATATTTGAAAGTTTTTAGTTATATTTGTGAAACTTTAACCATATTTTATTCAAATTAAAAAAAAATTATTATTTCACCAATATTTTGGGTATCCGAACCCGGATGGCCGAATCGAACCCTAACCAAAAATTATAAATACCCAAATGGGTCTTAGACCTTCAAACCCGAAAGATCCGACCCAACCCGAATCCGAACATGGATGTGCACAACACATTTCTCCATGATGATCTCAAAGAATATATATACATATATATATATATATATTTATGAAACTTCCACCTGGATTGAAGTATATGGATTGAAGTATGTTCCAAGGTGTTGGTTTGCAAAACTTGGAACTTCTTTAAAAACCTATGGGTTTCGACAATCACTCTCCGACTATTCCCTCTTTGTGTACGTCAAAGAAAATATACATTTATATGTTTTGGTCTATGTTGATGATTTGATTATCACAGAGATCTCTATTGATGTGATTATTGAGTTCAAGCATTATTTGAGTTCTTGCTTTCACATGAAAGATCTTGGATTGTTGAAATATTTTCTTGGCATCAAAGTGTCTTGTAGCCCTGAGGGAATTTTTTTATGCCAAAGAAAATACACATTAGACATTTAATCCGATACATATCTTCTTGCTTCGAAACCGCTTGTGTGTCCTCTGGAGCAACATCATCACCTTGCCTTGGCCGATGGTCGAATCCTTGACTATCCAGCTCCTTATCGTCGGCTAGTTCGGAAATTGATTTATTTTGTTGTTAGCAGAACCGATCTTCCATGCTCAATCCATGTCTTGTCGCAGTTCATGAATAAACCTCGTCAAGAACATTGGGAAGCGGCTCTCTGAGTTGCCCGATATCTGAAAGGAAATCTGGGACATGGTGTATTACTTTGCGCAGACTCTGATCTTCAACTTTCTGGATGGCGTGACTCCGATTGGGGTGGATTTCCTTTGATGTAACGCTCAGTTACGGGTTGATTTGTTCAATTAGGCCAATCTTCGATTTCATGGAAGACTAAGAAACAAAAGATGATTAGTCGGTCTTCCTTAGAAGCTGAATAGGGTCTATGGCTCTTACGGTGTGTAAGCTAACCTGGCTTAAGGCACTACTTCTTGATCTTAGTGTTACTCACTCACTCTATTGTGATAATAAGGTTGCTCTTCATATTGCCTCGAACCCGGTCTTTCATGAACAAGCGAATCACATCGAGATTGATTGTGATCACATACGATGAGATTCTAGCGGGTAATCTTGATACGGCTCATGTTTCTACACATATGCAGTTAGCCGACATTTGTACGAAAGCACTTGGTCAACGGGAGTTTGATGTTTTCGTTCCAAGTTAGGCATCTCGAATCTCCATACTCCAACTTGAGGAAGGGTATTGGAGTATATTCTATTGTTATTACTAAATCATGTTTAATTAGGAATGTTTACATATTTGAAGAATTAGGTTTCTTGGTCGCTACTCTATGTGCACCTTAGAAAATATGTATCTTCTAGTGAATATTTTAAGGAAAAATCTTTCCATCTATAGTTCTCTTTTCAAAAAATAACTGAAATTCTAACAGCAAGAAAGTTCTTTACACAAACTAACCAAAAAAAAACAAAAACAAAACAGAAGTAGAATATGTTACATCAGTAGAATCCTATTGGACATATATCAATTAGCTTAGTTGATATAAAAACATCATGATTGCACCGATTATAGAGCTAATTTTTCAATGTAGTGGTGAGGCGTAAGTCACGTAACACTATGTATGTATCCTCGAAAACACGTAATCACACGAATGTAGTCTGTGGACACCAACATTTTCATTCTCTATCAAGTTTATCGACAAAACATTATGTTTGACATACATCAAATAGCTTGATCCTACCATTATACATCAATGCCTTGACGTCTCTCCACCTTTTTTTACAAATTGTCCTGCTACTTGTACACTCCTCTTGGTTCAATCGTTTACACATCTTCTTTCTCATAGATGTGGTCGCCATCCAATTTATATATAAGCTTTTACATAACCACTAGATGATTCTATAATTGATTTGTGAAAACTGGTCAAATATATTATCGTCATCATCATTGTTTGAACTTGTATTATAATTATAATATCAAGTTGGTAAAAGCTTGTGCTGATTTTTCTACGACTTTATAATTTAAAAATAACATATCATTGCCTAGTCGATGACCACGACTCTATTCCACAAATCTATCTCTGTCTCTTTTTTTTTTTTTTTTTTT
>VBRH01001402.1:2059-18727 GCA_014578085.1 Cardamine resedifolia
ATTTTTAAAATATTTTAATATTTTATATATATATATATATAATTATAAAAAGTTGGATTCCTTAATTAGTAAGACACATGATAGAGCGTGGAGATCACAAACATCCAGTTTGACAAAAAAAATCTTCAAACTCACGTTGCCCCAAAAGATTTGATCATAATATCGGCTAGTTGAGACTTGGTCGATATATGTTTTGTTGCTATGGTTCCTCTTGCGAGCTCATCACGTATAAAATGACATTTTTTACCGATATGCTTTGGCTTTTCGTGAAAATAGGGGTTGCAAGAAGCTGAATGACGGAAAGACTGTCATAATGGAGTATTTATTGTAGATGGAGTACACTCATCCCATGCAAGAGTTGGCAACAACTCTCTCAATCAAAGAATTTCACTAAATGTATCTCTCATAGTTCGATATTCAGCTTTGGCCGAAGAATTGGTGTTTTCCAAGACAAGAAAACCACCAATTTGTATAAACCAACCGGTTAAAGAGCGGTGACTCAAAGGACAACATGTCCAATCAGAATCATACCAAGCTGAATGTGTCAAGACATGTTCTATGTAAACAGTATTTGTCGACTAACAACCCATAAAAGCAAATTATAATTAAGAAATATCAAAATCCAAACAAGACCTTGGCAAAGGATGCTAAGATCAAACGGAATCATCGAAGCAATAGATAAACTAATCGTCTAAAACTAAATCAAACATCTAATTAAGTTTTAGAATATTCAAGAGTTTTACAAAATTATAAACTATTGTTCCCATACAGGAAGAAAGGCTAAGCAAATGCATCAAATTGAGGGAGGGTGAGGAATTAATTAGCTATCTTCAGAGCAAATGATATCACTAAGCTAAGAATCGAGGACACTAAAAACAAAACAAAAATCGAGCTAACTTATGAGATGCCGAAATGGATAGACGTTGGCAGAAGCATCAAGCCACTCTCAATATACATTTGCTCGGAAGGACATGGATATGTTTCTTGTGATGTGGGTGGAGCTGCACGAGCTCAAGTTATGTAAAAAATATTTTGTAGTTTCGTAACTATATGGTTTGCTAACTAATGAAATTAATTGTTTAAGTTGCCAATGAAACAACACCAAACAGACCGGGATCATCTGCCATGCAGAGTCTAAATCGACCAATTTTTTAATTACCCGATTTGCTATTGATCATCAGTGCAAATACCCTAAAATTAGCTAGTATTTGTTTAGTGTGTTCCCTATCATACACTACATATCAACTTATTTTCCTAATTGTCTCATATGAAAGAAAAATTAGATAGTTTTACCAATAAGATTCACCATCTGCTACTCCCTCGGTTTCATTTTAATTGTAGTTTTAGGTTTTTATTTTTATTTCATATTATTTATTATTTTATGTTTTTAATAGAGATGTTTGATAAATTTTTCAATTTTATCTTTATTGTTTTAATATTTTGACCAATAAAATAAAACTAAATAAACATTAATTAATGATAAAACAGAAAATCATTTACTTTTTTAATTTGTGTGTAAATTTTAACACTTCAAATGAAACGAGTAGTAACTATCATCAACCACTCATTCCACGTTACTAGAGATACACACAAATATATACAAAAGAGTTGAAAACTTTAAAATCTTCTACTATCTGCAAATCAAGAATTAAAGTTACTTGAAGTCCTTAGAAACAGTGGAAATGATATAATAACTACATTTAAAAAAAAAGGGATCTAATAATTTGACAAACATGAAATAAGCACTGAAATTTAAAGATGACACGCCTCAAAACAAACTCTCCTACAGTAAAGTAGATGAAAAAAACAAACAAAACGAACAAAACAAAATCCGATAATATTTAGTCATTTATCAAATCCAAAAACAAATGGGTAAAAAAAGGTTACACAAGTAATGAAGAGAAGGATACACGTGGCGAGTATCAAGCAAAAGAAATCAAATCAATCGTCCTCGCGTAGTACACTTGTAGGTCCCACCTATCTTCTCTATATTTTTAAAATTTTAATTTAATTCTCTTCGACGAACCAAAAACAAAAAAAGAAAACAAACTTCTCCTTCTCCTTCTTCATCTATTCGCCATTAACACCTGAAGAAAAAAAATCTCAAAAAGCAGAGAAATGAAATAAGAGAGGAAAAAGAAAATGGTGGGACTAAGTATTGTTTTGGAAACGAGTAACAACAACACTCTTAGTAACGGCCTAATTAGTCCTAAACCACATCAAGTCGTTAACAAAGTCACCGTCAATGTAACCACCGCCATAGCCTCCGCCGCCGCGACGGATATGACTAATCTCCGACGTGGAAGTTGTTATTCAAATTCTGGATTTCTCGAACATTGTTTTCTCTGTAGAAGGAAACTTCTTCCAGCGCAAGATATCTACATGTATAAGTAAGTAATCAATAACGGCGAAATCTTGAATTTTTTTTTTGTGTTCTTGATTTCTTCTTAGTGTTTTGTGTTAATCTTTGAGATCTTTTTTGTTTTTTGTGTGTTTTAAATCTGATTAGAGGTGATAAAGCGTTCTGTAGCGTGGAGTGTAGATCGAAGCAGATGAGTATGGACAAAGAAGAAAGCTTAAAGAGAGAATATTGTTCAGTAATGGCTGTTAAAACGACGAAATCTGATTCTCCGGCGGAAGCGCCGTCGCATCACGGCCGGGATCCGAGAAACCGAGCAGGCGGTTTTGTGTACTAAAACCAGAGAGAGAGACACATCGCAAACTGAAACTGTGCGCTTTGACTTTTTTACCCTTAGGCTAATTTTTGTCGTTTTGTTTTATGAGATGTAAAGCCAAAAGGGTGCTTTTGGTATTTTCTAAGAGTTTGCCATATCTATGGGAAGTCAGTCCTAAGGTTTTTATTATTAGTAGGTTCTGAAAAATATTTAATTAAAAAGTTTTAGTAGTATTTATTTTCTGATGGAGGCTTTACCTTTTTGCGTACATTAATGTGTTGCCACTATAAGTTAATGTTGATGGAACTAATTTAGAGTAGAGTTTATTTATTTCGTTTCGTAGATTAGAAAATTCTCGCGACCATGCAACTTTATTTTAAAATATTTTATGTTTTAAGAAGTGGAGGCTTTATAATATTACTTATAAAATTCATGAAAGGTTTCGTTGGGAAAAGCAAAACAATTTTGTAATCTCAAATAGTGCTTAGTGATGATAGACTGTGTTGATCTAATCCACTTAGCGACAAACGGAAGACCATGAATATGCTTTTTTTTTTTTTTATTGTATATAAATAAAAATATTCTCTTAGTTTCATGCGAATTTTAGCTTCAACGTGTGGGAGAATCTCTTTAACCGACATAACATTCTATATATTATTTTTGTTAGTAATTTTATACTATAATTTATATTCACATGTAGACGTATTGGAACTTGGTTTAGGACACCGAAAGTTTTAACAAAAAATATTCGTTCTTTACAGAATAAAACATTTACTAACTTACATAGTTTTTCTTTATAGTTGATTGTGAATCATATTTATGCATCATATGACAAAGGAGAAATGGACTATATATATGTAAAAAAAAAATGGACTGTATATATAACCTTTTTTCTAAGTTGCTTTGTTTTATTCATAAAGGAAAAGCAAAATCAGTACTACATTTAAGCCCCCAAAAAAACTACATGTTGTGTACACAACATTAGCATGTTATAGTAACTTTCTTTCAGTCAACAAAAATTTCTTACATGTTTTTTTATATATAAATGATAAGAAACAAATAGTTATTATTTATAGTTCTTATGTCAGAAAGAGTACGTTCCTAAATGACTATCACTGAAAGTTTATACGTATTTTTCAATTGTATCAAATGGAAAAGATCATTACCGATCACTGAAATTCAAATATCATTTAGCAATTGAAAGTTTTTAATGATGAATATTCAATTTTATTTTAACTATCAATGTGTTCATTTCTATTAACAAAAAGGAAAACCAAAGACGTGTTGCAAAATAACTCCTTAAATTCGTGTAAACTTTGATTAAATGTTATTCAATGGTGTGAGCATGCATTTTTGGTTTTACGAAAATCTTTCAAAATGTTCAACTTGAACAATAGGTAAATATAACAAATCGATTTGAAGATGACATTATGGATTAAATGCTATTTTAATCATCTGATTTATCATTAATCAAGTGAAAATGACTTAAATCACAGTGAAGATAGTACATGAATTTGAATTTTGCAAGGAGCACATTACACAATAATTAAAATGAAAGAAATGAATTTACACGATACTTGTATGGAATTTACAACATACTTTTTATGGCAACATATGCATACATATGTTAATTTCATTTTTCGTACTAGAGAATTTCATGGACCTTAATCTGTTTTCCCCATTTGGAATTTTTATATCCAATGCTCCATATCTTTTTGCATAATTCCATAAAAATCCATACCTTGGTAGTTAACTATAGTGGTTTCGCTTGTAGAAACTTGATAAATGTGAGTTTCACATTGCAATAAAAAAAATGGATTTAAAATAATTAGGGAATAGTAAAAGAAGAAGAAATTATCATTCTAAACGTATTTTGTATTCCATTTTGTGCGTTAAAACTAGTCGAATTTTAAGTGAAAAATATCATAAATAAAATACAGCAAGAGATCACTCAGGTGACCGAGACTCGGTAAAGTTTGTCATATATAATTAGATATTTTAGGTCGAAATCAAGACAAAATCAATTATTATTGTTGACCAACACGATGGCGATCGTTAAGAGAGTATTATCACTTGGTCAAGACTCAAGACTCACAAGATTCTTAGTTTTCTTAGGTTTTGGAATAATGTGGGGCAAAATTTATTTTGGCATTTTTACTTTGTCTCTAAGGTATGCAATACATGTCCCATGGAACGTTGTTGATTAATAGTAGTCCACATTCATAGGATTCGACTGTAAAAGGACAGTGAGGTCCCTTACATGTATGTCTCTTTCTCACTATCAAAGTGGGTTAATTGTTTGGTGGGGTTTCATAGTTTTTTTTTTCTGTTTTTTTCTTTGGGTTAGGATGGGGTTTAATAGTTTGTGATCAATTAATTTAATGCAAAAGATTAGAGAATCTCATTTTTAGTTGAACACACCAATGCTTTTAAATTAATGCAATAGGCATTAGGCAATGCCCTCACATAACACATGCTCATTCATTAACAATGTCTCTTATTGCATGTCTGACTAAATTATACATGTTGTCAAAAGCTGATAAATTTATAGATAGTCAGATATATAAATTAAATGCAATATATATATATATATATATATATACATATGCTTAACTTAGGAAAGTGTGAATTTGGTAACCATAGGAAATTGTGAATTTGATAACCATTTTACCACTACTTTATTTAGTTATTAAACTTAATATAATTCCAAGTATGCATTTATAAACATAAAACTTGTGGATAAGGCTATGATATTCTAGTCAAAGTGGATTTAAATACATTAATAATGAAGCTCTGGCCACATGTTTCTTATAAACCATCATTCTTAATGCAAAAATCTACCTTTTTCTGCATATGACTTAAATTACTTTATAAAGTTTAAAAAACTATACCATCGAATAATAACCAACGATTATTAGGTCGATAGTTAGGATTTGGATCATGATTAAATAAATAATTATGAATGTAAAATGATAAATACGTAGATGTGTGATTTTTGTGCAGACTGACGGAACTACTCTTCAATAAACTTTTGCAAAAATTATATAATTTTACAAAAATAATGTGACATCTGGTAAAATACCAAGTTATTTGGCCATATAACAAGTTTTCATATACTAACATGATTTTTTATCAAATAAAATAACATGTTATTTTTAATAAAAATTCAAGAGTCAAATGCTAATCAATGAAATTGTCATTTACTTAACAGATGAGAAATGTAGGGTTATCTAATGTATATGTATTACCAAAAACAAATTACTGTTAACATATGAGAAATGTAGGGTTATATATATATATATTTACGAAAAACAAATCAGTATTAAAGATCTCACAGAATTTATCGACAATGCTGAATAGACAGAGAATGAAATCCAAATGATATTCTTGTCCCAATTCTATAGGCCGTGAAGCATCATTAGAAACCCTAATACAAAACTTTGTAGCAATGAAGACTTGTTGTTCAAGGAAACCTGAGCTATTAGTTTTATTTACGAACATGAACCTAAAATGTTTCAGAATCTTCATCTGAATCTTCCACAACCCAACTCTTCTTCGCCATCTTTTTAGGACGATTATCGCCACTTTCTTCTTCTTCTTCTTTTTCTTCTTCTTCTTCTTCTTCTTCTTCTTCTTCTTCTTCTTCATCTTCATCTTCATCGTCCTCTTCTGTTGCTGCTGCTATTTCTTTATCAGAATCTAAACCCGGAGATGATCCAGAACTAGCAGCGTTTCGAGAGGACAACATTTTCTCCGAATCATCTTCTCTTAAATCATCCTCATTAACGCCATCATTATTGTTCTGTGTCTCCGTCTGTTCTTCATGGTTTCCTCCATCCTCGCCTACCGCAGGAGTCTCTACATCTTCTATTATTTTGAAATCTCTGGCAGTGCTGCGCTTGGCGTGTCTCAATAAATTGAATTTAGTAACTTTGCTAAGCTGAATTAGGTATCTTTCGTAATCTTCAATCTGAAATATCAAATCAGGGATGCATTTATTCTCCTGCTTGATCTTGTTGATTATGCCCTTGGCATTGGCACTCACACTTTCCTGTTGTTCCTGCGTTTGGAAGAAACCACAACACGTAATTACGCTTTTGGATACGGAAAAAAAACATCAATCTTATGAGTCTGCTTTTTCCAAACTTTTTTACCTTTTGCATTTCAGATAAAAATGGATATAAAGGAACTGTGAGGCTCTTGCAAGTTAGTTCCACGAGTTTTTGAAATTTAAGGCTCGGAAGAATTTGCTTGCAACCTTTAGGAGCAATCCTCAGTTTCACAATCTGTGCTAATTGTTTGTAAAACCTGACTGCTAGTCTGAGAAACTGCGCTGCTTGCGAATCTGCAAATCATAAAAGCACAGATTAAACAAGCTTAGTTAGAGTTTAGTGAGGAGCAGATTAGTGAGAAGTGAAAATTCACTCACCTTTGAGGTTCATCAAAACAAAGGAAGAAAGTATTCTCACTGTTGACTCAGCCATTGAGTAAAGAGCTTCCTCGAGAGCTAACCCGAATGTACTCTCAGCGTCATGGTTGAGATGAATGTTCTTCTGAGAGACCACATAGAAATTTTTAAGCTTCTTTGTAGCCCAGTCCATGTCAACTATTGCTGAATCAATTAATTGCAATATGCAAGAAGTTACAGAAGCACTTGTTGACTGGTTTATGACCATGTATGATTCAGAGACTTGTAAAGTATCAGATTTGTCTAAACCAATAACATTCTGCAACTCCTTAGCCACTTCCACGGCTATGCGTAGATCATCACCAGGGGCTGTAGTTAAAGAGATGGCAAGTTTCACAATGCTCTTTGCCACAGTTGTGTTAGATGTTTCACAGCTTCTGCAGATTTGATGAGCCCATGATCCGTGCCTTTGTTTGAATTTGTCAGGTAGATTGTTCCCAAGCATCAACATTATTTCACAAAGAATCTGAACAGTGCAAGTGAATCATTATAGTATTAGCTTCCTCTACGTTAAAGAATGTGATCAAGAGAAACTGCAGGAAGTTAAAGGAATATACCTCTACATCATTAGAGTTTTGCGCGATAAGGTCAGTGATCATAGGCTTCATGATTTTCGCCATGAAAGTTTCGATACTCTTTACAAGTGGATCTTCAATTTTCAAAGCTTCGCTAAACTCTTCTTCTAAAGTAGCATCCTCAGTTTCAGCCACTCCCAACAAATCTTCAAGCAAGCTAGCTAAACTAGATCCACTTGAATATATATTGAGCAGCTCTTTCAAACTAAGTAAGGCCAAATGTAGACACTGTTTTCTTCCTTCAACATCCTTCTTTCCTTTATTCTCCTTTTTCGTCTGTCCAGTTACTAGAGGTGGCTCTGGCTTTAGCAGGTAAACTACTTTTAGCAGTGAAGGACCAAGAACTTTCATGTCACCGTAGAGCAACGGTTTAAGTGGATTTTCCTCCTTCATGTGAAGAGATGATCTTATGTGTCCAACACAAACATGCAAAGTGAAAGATAGTGCTCTAGATATTGTTGATTTTTCTGTCTTGGCTGATGATGACTGACTGTGATCCTGTGAACCTGAAAGATTACCAACGGATTTGCTGCTTTGAAGTTTGAAAGTGAGTAGAAATAGCTGGTGGATACTTGAAGTAGCCAAAAAGGGAACTTTTTCTCGCTCTTCAGTGATACTTATGTTTCCCACATCAGTATCATTACGGGAGCTAAATCGTACTCTCTTGCCCATACTGCTCTGTTTCGATTTCCCTACATCTTTTTCCAGTGATTCATAAAGATCAATCAAATCGACAATCTCCTTTCCGATGTCACCCTTTTTCCCTTCTGGCTGTTTCTCTAGATCCGTTATAATATAATTTAGCAGCACTTGAATGATTCCCAATATAATCACACAATATGATTTTCTTTTATCTTCTTCAAGAGATGCTGAAACTGTGTCCTGAGACTGCCCAACAATATCTGTAAAATGCAAACGAGGAGATCAGAAGCTAAGTGCTTAAATAAACCCGAACAATTTAAAGACTGAGATACTCCTTTTGGTTTTAAGACTCACTATCTCTAGCTTGTCTTTCACATCTGAAACTAGACTATGCCTAACACACAACCGATACTAACCAGACATGAAAGAAAACAAATGTAACAGCAGATGAACGAGTTCAGCTATGTAAATAATTTTTCAACAACGATAATTTGTTACATACCTCCTAATTTCTTGCCTAGTAGGAAGCTTCGGATCTTCACCAAAGCACTAGAGTACACTTCATTAGATACGTTTTTTCCTACCTGCTGCTGCCATACGAAATTTGAATGTACCCACGCATTATTATTTACAACTACGCTCTATTAGGTAACACAACCAGTTCTTCTGTAGCAATACCTCGTTATCTTGTGAAAGTGAGAAACCAAAGCATGGCCACGCAGCATCAGAAGGCCTATCAGAGCTGTTGTGCGGCTGGAGAAGTAAAATCCAAGAGATACAAAAGAGCAGCCTATCCAAGGGCTCTTCAATGATAAATTTACCACCTTCTGCTTTAATGCATGAAGTGATTCCAAGCTGAAAATCTGTGTCCTGTCAGCATAATCATAAGTTGTCAGAACATATATGAAGTTGTGTCTATCAACAATAAAAGATTGAAAAACTCTCGCAACAGCTCCTCCTGTAAACATATTCAAGGGTCGAGCAAAGTTCAAAAGATATAGCAACATTTTTCTTGTTTTGTAAAGCCTGACTTAAGAGTCATTCTCCGTGTGGAGAGAGAATGAAGCATAAGCATTTAATAGTTACCTGTCTCAAGAAATGAAGAAAATGAGGCATAAGAAAGTCCAACACATGTTCTCCACTTGATGGATCAATAAGGACTAACTTCACAAGCCCATCATAAGCTACTTCCTTCACTTTTGCCTACATGTAGGAACCAATGAGCTCTAAGAAGATTTTCTTACTATTGAAAGAAACTTTCCACGATCAAGGATGAAAAAGACACCTGCTGGTAAAGACATCTTTGAAGCAACCCATTCAGTTCAATAAAGAGGTTTCCCCTCATAATACAGCTCATCTCAGTGTGCTGACTGGAACTGGCTTGGCTTAATGAGTCTTGGAAAGTAAATGAGCTGTCTCTCTTAGCTTGTTTCTCTGCAAGTATAAGATCAATTATAACCTTTGTCGCGGCAACACGAACTGTATCTTCCCGTCTAAACATAGCCTTGCGAATGACCAAGATGGTATAGTCCTGCATCATCAAGTTAAATTTAATATGAGGTCTTGGCGTGGAGGCTCGTTTCTTTTACCCAATTCCATAGATCAGAAAAATGAATACAAAGAGACGAGTATTATCAATCCTACAAGCTGAAACACTCCAAACAGCAGCAGATGTACAGAAGAGAGTATAACATAAGAGAATGTACAACACATATATTTTACCTGAAGATCATGGCTGAATTTGATGAGCGGGATAACAGCAGAAACAAGAAAACAGCTGATATTTCCCTCCATGAAAGTGAAATAATCCAATAACTCTTTGAGATGGTGGACAAATTCCAACATGATAAGTGAGTATCTCTGGACAAGATACCCTAACAACCTACAAAATCAACCTCCTCAGCACGTGGAAAAATGGTTGACAACCATATCCATTAAGCATTACTGACCTTACTATTGGCTTGCTCTTTGCGCATTTCAAAGAAAGAATGTGAAACTTGCATTGCTCAATTATCTGCAAAATATGAGTGTCACTCAACTAAGTTTTGTGAAGTTACGGATGCAAAGAACTAGAATAAAAGGTTGAATGTCAGTCTAAAAAGCATCAAACAAATCAAGGCATCAGCAATGAAAAAGTCATCAACCTCGTTTCTTGTCATATCATGGACTTCAAATAGGGTTCCCAGAATCTGAATGCTAAGCTTCTCAATACCCAGTACGCCATCACCAAACTCATTGGATTTACCTTCTTCAACAGATTCTAACAACATAAAGCCAAACCGAATAACACTTGGAACCACATGCTCCCTCCCATATCTGCACTCACTAACCTAATAAAATATGAGAAAATACATCTCTTAATCTTCTTTCAATAATGTCATGGCATGGTAGACAGGACAGAAAGCCCAAAAATTAAAAAGAAATGGAAAATACCGCTCTTGTCAAAGATTTTTCAACCAATTTAGCATGCAGGAAACTCTCTTCCTTTAGCTCATCAGGTAACCACTTGCAATCTCTGTATATCATTGTCAAAAACATTGGTAAATGCATCACTTAAATGGGAGCATTCTGTTTAAACATGAAACATCAAGATTCAAGAAATAGCCAGTTCCAGGTAAAAAGAAGTTTACTACTACTTACTTGGAGAGTCTGTAATCGTTATACGCAGTAAGCAAAGCCGTTCTCAATATCCCCAAAGAGTTCTCACCAAATTTTCTAATTCTAGCAACCGAAAACAGTACCGCAACTGTAAAATGATTGAAAGCCCTAAGATCAGATTTGACTAACGCCACAACCTCTTGCCCCAATGAAGGATCCTGCTTCACTGCAAAATTCACATGAAGAAGAACCGTTCCTTCGATCTGTCTAACAACAGAGGCTACTCTAGTCTCAGCTTTAGACCCAAAAAACCCAACAACACCTCCAATCACTTCCCTCTTGCAAAAACCTTTAGAAGCAAGAACCAACAACTGATACACAAGTGAAGGCAAATCTTGCAAGTCTATACACTTAATACCAGTAAACACTTTCTCCACCAATTCACTCTTTCTTCCTTTGTCCAGAAATGAAAACTCATTCGCTAGAGAAACCATTTTCGTCAACAATCCTTTCTTCCATTCACAATTAAGAACATGATCGATCGCAGAATTGATGAAATCGATTTCACTAGCTTTAGAATCTCTCGGATTCCGCAATAAATCAAAGCACAGAGGCAATAAATCAAACAACTGAGCTTCATCGACAGTGATAACTCTAGACACACCAGATAAGATCGAATCGACTACAGCCTTAAGCTCCTTGATGTGTAAGTATCGTAAAAGAGTACCGAAGAGCTGAATCGTCTTGAGGGAATCCGAATCGCTCGGGATTTTGCCGGAATTGAAGATTTCGGTGTAGTTGATGAGAAGAGAAGCGAGGAGAGACGAGAGTTGCGGAGTAGTCGGGGAAAGAGATATTAGAGATAAGAGAGCGATTACATACTCAGATACAGGTTTTGACGGCGATGGTGAAGAAGAACGAGATTTGAGGTATGAGAGAAGAGATTCGTGGGAAGCTGGGTAGAGAAGGTACGGAGGGAGAGAGATGCCGGTTTGACAATGGTGGTACTGCGCTAAACGAACGATATCGTTATCGGTAAGAGGTCTCTGAGACGGTTCTTCGGCGGCGACGACGGTCATTTTCTCCCGGCGGGCGGGATAACTCAATTTTTGAAACTTTCCGGGGAAGATAGTTTTAGGAGTTTAACACGAGCAAATGCACTTATCTGGACAGTGCAAACACACACCAAAAAAGAAGAAAAAAAAGAAGATAGGTTTTATTTTCCTTTACGCGGGAGAATTTATTTGGGCCTTAATTTCTATGGGCTTCAAGGCCTAAGGAATCTGGACAGTGCTGATAAGTACATTTGCTGTCAGAAAAAAAAAAAACATTATTTTATTTTCCTTTAAAAATTCAGCTATCGTTAAATCTAGCTGAATTGTCGTTTGCTGAATTTGTCATTAAAAACCAAATCAGTATCAGAGTTTTGTTACATTTCGTAATTATGATTGTACGATTCCGCGATAACAATTAAAAAAAAAAAAATCAAGATGGTGATCACAAGTTTCTTTCTTTTCAATTTAAGATGAATGATGTTATTTACCCTACTCATTTATATGATGATATATTTCTCAGAGTTTTCTCTCTTTTTAAGGTGTCTACATCAACATTATTGTGGATCCTACAATAATTACTTTAAAATAGTTAATTTTAAAATTAAATTCATCTTAACACTTATTTTCAATTTATATATCGTAAAACTGAATTGAATAATAATGACACAAATATAAAATACATTTAACAAAAAATAAATTCATATAAGTATTTGAAAAAACATAAACAATTTGAACACCATATGACTAAAAATAAATTATCCTAAAATATAAAACTAAAAACTATTAAAATAATAGTAATGAAAATTTATGAAATAATTTTTTTAAATCAACAGTTATTAAAGATGAAAAAAAATAAAACAAAATGAAGGAAAATGTAAAATCTAAAACAAACATATAACATATAAAAACTAACAACTATTGGAAATTTAAAAATAATGTTTAAAAATTACCAATAAAATTATTAATAAATTTTATAGAATAGAAACAGGAAACAATTTATTATGAAATGTAAGTTTTAAAAACAAAATTGGCCAGTGATAATTTTTAAGAATGATGAGAACATTTAAATTGTAATTTAGGAGGAAAAAATAAATAAATAGTAAATGCAAGGTTATAAGAGGTTCAAATAAACACATATACTAGATTTTTTAAAGTTTCTTTAAGGATTAAAATATTGCGTGGTATTTGAGACCGTAGTGATTAATTTAACATAACTAAATATTTTTAAAAATAAAACTTTAAAATATTGGATTATTTGATCATAAAAAATTTGTATTAAGCCAAAATAATATTTGGAAGGAAGAATCGATGTGTATATATATATATATTAAAATATAGGTTTATAACATAGTTTAACTTAAACAAATAAGATAAAGTTATCTATAGTATTTATAATTACTGGAATGATATTTGTAGTTATTATATAAATAATAATAATTGACTATTTTAGAAGTAAAATGATATTGTATAATAACCTTTAATTAATATATACTTTACATAATTGTATTAAATTTTTAAGATGTTCTAAAATTGAAATTCTGCGCAATGTGCGGATATTTAACCTAGTTTCTAATATAGATTACTGGGCTAGCCAATTTAATCCGATAATGTGAGATTATTTTTTAAGATTTATCTTTAAATTAAGAATTTACTCCCTCCATTCAGTTTTATAAGATGTTTTAGTCTTTTTTCATTTTATAAGATATTTTGTGAGTTTTAATGTAAACTTTAAATGTATTTGATGTTTTATGACCATTCATATTATGTTGATTTTTTGTGATTGGTTGGATTGATTTAAATCAAAATATTAAATAATATAATTGTAAATAATAATAAAAATTTTAATATGTATATTTTTAGTCAAAACATCTTATAAAATAGAACAATAATAATGGGGTGATGTATCTTGCGAGGCTGTCCATGCAAATTAGCTTTGAATGTAAGGGTAGCTAATTATTTTAATCTATCTCGGTCTCTCCATCAAGATACACTATTACGTGAAGCATATGTATTTTATTACTTTTTTTTTTTTTCCAAACCTTATATATTAAGTGACAAGTACCGGTGAATTTATATGGGAGAAACAGAAATTACGTGTTCTTGCACATTTCGTTAGATAATCCGCACGGATATTCTCACTACGCGGAATAAATCTAATCTTAAAAGATGTAAATAGATCCCTATATAATAAGAAGTCTCGTAATTCCGAAAAAAATGATGGTCAATCATCCGGGCTTGAAGTCATAGCAATAAGATCTGAACAATCTGTGACAAAGAGGACATACGTCAAAGAAATGGCTGCCAAGCTTTGCATGACCCAAACAAGAGCCTCCAACTCTGTATGTAGTGGAGAAAGACAGTGACGCGAATCTTTCATCCCAATGTGGAGAGTCTCCTCGCCAATAGTGACTATCCAACCTTGTCCATTCCGAGAATCCGTACTATACCACGATCCATCCGTAAAACAAAGTGGTATATCGACGGATAATTGTCCCTCCTCTTCCCCATTAGACACACCATCAAGGGGATCTTCCTTCTTATTTGCTATCCTCCATGCTTCTTCCTCTTGGATGGCGATGTCTAGGATATCTTGAGGATGTTCACACTTGTTCTCAAAAATAATTTTGTTCCTCGCCTTCCAAATATACCACATAACCCACGGAAAAATCTGCAAACTTTCCTCTTCCGCTCCATAATCCTTCCCTCACCCGTATGGATAATCTATATTACATAACAATGATTGCGAGGGGAAGTTGTTAGGATGCGAGGGAATGTTCGATAATGCCCAAACTTGTCTCACCGGAGGCCATTCGAAAAGCAAATGATTTATCGTCTCTTCCTCTGCTTTACACCGTGGACATGCTTTATCTCGACCAATGTGCCGATAAAAGAGGCGTTAGTACGAAGCCAGGCAGCCAGAATCAATCAATGCAATCAGGAAATAGCAAGTCAAAAATGAAATAAAAATTAGGAAATAATTCGTAGGTAATTTGCTCCGAAGATGGCGTGACATATTTTCCCATTTCTCTTTCTTTTTCCGTTTACTAGAGTGAGACCAAAAAACACAAAACAAAACAAAACTGAAGGATATGCATGTGAGGCTCCTCTTATCCATCCCACGGTTCTTATTTCTCAAACTCACGCTTATTGTAACAACCATGAACCACCATTGGATTCTTGTTTCGCCCATGAGATATTGAAAAAACAAAAGAGGCTTTCACAATAAATGATGAGAGCAATTAATTTATTTACTAGTTGAGTTAATGACGACCCGAAAGAAAAATGAAGGACTCTACAACTTTGAAGGGGATACTAATTGATACTCTCTCTATTTCATTTTAAGAATAGTTTTATAATTTCAAATTTATTTCAATGCATTAATTTAACAAAAATTTTAGTATTAACTATATTATTTTTAATATATTGACCAATAAAAAATATATATATAGTATACTAATAAAAGATAAAATAGACAAATTCATGTTTTTTTTAATTAGTGTGAAAAACCTTAAATTACAAATAAAGTGAAACAGAAAGAGTATTATATAGTTTGGTCCGGATAGATTTGTCAATGAAGAAGATCATATGGGAGGTTGGAGTCTTTATGTGACACCGTTGATAACAACACTCCTACCAAATGTGGTATAATGTATACTCTAAACGAAAAACTGAGAATTGAAGTGCAAATAGGATTTCGTC
Organism: Cardamine resedifolia; assembly: GCA_014578085.1. Lineage (NCBI taxonomy): Eukaryota > Viridiplantae > Streptophyta > Magnoliopsida > Brassicales > Brassicaceae > Cardamine > Cardamine resedifolia. The sequence continues at coordinate 17,772 of VBRH01001402.1, forward strand.
TATTTGGAATGGCACCTAATGATATCATAGTCCGCATTCGAACGAGATACCTAGGAGTCCTCCAACAATATTTTGGCAAATAAAATGTGCAAATGCATACGAGAAAAAAAATGATTTCCAGAGTCTCATGTAAGCAACATATATGTCAACTAAGAAAATGCGCCTTTTTATTTAGATTTAAGGTTAAAATTATAAATTTTAGGGATTATGATATATGATTTCTTGTTTAGGATTTAGTTTTTAAGGTTTTATAATTTCAAATTTGGTGTTTAAATTAAGCCTATTTGGCTAATTATAAATTATATAGGATATGCCGTCAAAAAAAAAATATATATATATATATAATATTTTTAGTTCTGACACAAAATTTTAAAAACTTTATAGCTTTCCATTTTTTTTTATAGATGGATATTAGACCTTTTATCAAACAGAAAAAAGAAACCATAAGAGAATTATGTAAAAAAAAAAAGAGAATACAAAATTAACAAAACATTTAGTGGGGACAAAAAATAGAATACGTTTCAATGAAAGAGACGAGACAATATCAGTATATCACAAAATCACAATGGTGTAATAAGCTCAAAAAGACATGAAAATTCAATATTTTTGGACCACTCTTTTTTTCTTCTACCAAGATTCAACAAATCTGCCGCTAATCCAATAAAATGTCGTCGTTTGGTGTGAGAATTGAAGGCCGGGAAAACAATTCGTGATGTCCATTTCGATGCATTTTATAATTATCTATTTAGAATAGTCTCTTTCTTAGATTTTTATTTTATATTACTAGTAAGTTACCCGTACTTCGGACGGGTTTAGATTACGAATTTAAATTTAAGATTTAGATTAAAATTTTAAATTATTGTTAGTGAGTATTTAAAATCGTATAATTATTCTATTAGGTTGCTACTTTGTTAAATATAACATGCATTTTCATATGTCCTATAAAAGTTTAGAGT
>VBRH01001403.1:0-13766 GCA_014578085.1 Cardamine resedifolia
ACAAGTGGATACGTCTTTACTTTAGGAGGTGCAGCGGTATCATGGAAATCTTCCAAACAAACTCTAATGGCCAGATCAACCATGGAGTCAGAGTTCATAGCACTCGACAAAGCCGCAGAAGAAGCAGAATGGCTTCGGAACTTCTTGGAAGATATTAATGTGGGAGAAACCAGTCCCGGCATTACGTGTACACTGTGATAGTCAATCAGCTATAGCACGGGCACTGAGTAATCTCTATAATGGTAAATCTCGTCACATCAGAAGACGACATAAAACCATCAGACAATTGATCTCAAGTGGTGTAATAACGATCGATTACATCAAATCAGCCGACAACCTAGCGGATCCATTTACTAAAGGTTTGGCTCGTGATCAAGTTTTAAAATCATCAAAGGGAATGGGTTTAATGCCTATAACTAAAGAGGATGTTTGATGGAAACCCCACCTATGTGACTGGAGATCCCAAGATGTAGGTTCAAAGGGAAAACAAAATCAAACAAAATCTACCAAAAGCACTGATAGACTTTATGTAACTACTCAGTTTCCAAGATGATTAACAGTGCTTCCTGTATAAAAACAAGGATAAGCGTTAGCTTTTAATGATTCGAGTCCATAGCTTTGAAATATACGTGGAGTATTACAGGATACTTCTAAAAACAAAGACTTGTGGCGATCACCTAGTGAGTGTGAAATGAGGCCGTTTCTAGGAGAATGAAGTTCAGGCTATATTCTCTAAGTTCACTCATGAATAACCAGGCAAGTTCACGGCCAAAATGAACACAATAGAGAACCTAGTTCTGTGAGAAAATGAAGCTGTGCGATAGCTGTTGTCTAGGTTTACATCAAAGTCTAGATGGTTCAAGACATTATGTTCACCATCTGGCCAAGTAAATCCGACAGATATTAAAATGAGTGGTTCAAAGCTGAAAAATGCAACCATCTCAGATACAGTGAATTTTTTGCTTGTACTCTCAAAAATCCTTCTGTCGAGTCTTGTCTAGTTAGGTCAAGTCTTTTGAGTCGTCATGTGTCTAGAGTCATTTCTATTCATGTGGGGGATTGTTGGAACTCGTTTTATGACAAAGTGGTTTCGGCCATTTTTCGGTGGACTTTCCGGTGAAGACGTTCACCGGAATGATCGGTCTTGGACACGATAGAATCGTCGCCGCAAGCACTACATGGTAGTGTTTAAGAATGTCAAAAACAAAGTTTGTTTGAATTAGAAATTGATGTCCGAAGTGAGAAGCTTAGAAAAATTACAAGCTTTAAAATTTGACTAAGTGTCAAATATTTCACTTTGGAAATTAGAGGAGAAATCCAACTACATTGAGGTTGGATTTAAGATTTGAGAAATGGGCTTACAACCCAAAAATTTGTTTTAATTTGCCCAAATCCATTTGGTTTAAAATTGTGATTAAATAAACAAATATATTCATTAGAATTGTTTATTATGACAATTAAAACTATTTACGACATTTCAGATGATTTGGAATGATATCTTTAACTTTGTCAATCAGAATCAATTGTCATCAATTGTCATTATGTCGTAACATCTCCTCTTTATTTTTACGTTGGCGTTGAGGTGTGCTTTTAAGCATGATGCTTTGTCTTCTCTTTGCTGTACGATCAGAACATCAAAACACACACACAAAAATCCCTCACCTCTCTCTTCTTCTCTGGTTTGTGTCTGAGAGTACATCACAGATTCGGGTTCGTGAGCTTCCATTTTTTTGGTGTTGGAAAAAGGAAGAGATCTGCAGTTGTATTATGAGAGTCTTATCGCTACAAAACCGTCACACTACGGGGCGTATAAAAATTTAAGGAAAGAGATTCGTCTCGCTTCTGCAATTCCTTTTCATCTTTAGAATTTGGTATTATATTTTTATTCCATGTTCTTAAATTATCTTATACAATTATCAGTTGACTTATTGTAATAATTAAGGATCTATATTACTTTCTAAATAACTTAGAACCCCAAGCTTGAATTACCCAAAAAAAACAGCAAAAGCTAAGAAAATTTATAAGACCCTTCTCTTAATTTGAATGATCAAACAAATTGGAGAAAGAGGAACATAGTAAAACGAGCACTTTTAGACCATCTCCAACCATGGTATCTAACATGGGTTTCTAAAAAAAATAAAATAAAAAAAATATTAGTAAATAATTATAGAGAGGTGTGAATAGTTTAAGAACCTCTTACAAAAGGTTCTTAATTAAGAGATTTTAAAAACTATATGTGTGAATAGTGTTAAAACCTCTTGAATATTTATTAATATTTTAATTTTTAAATAGTGTAAGAATCTATGATTAGAACTCCCCATTGGAGATGTTCTTAGCTCTCCGCTTCTCTCTGCTCTGTTTCGTTCAGTGCTCTGGCATAGTCTGTGCGGTGGTTGGTTCGTGTTGAGAGTGGTGGTTAGGTGTCAACAATATCTCTATCCCACACACAACTTCTACATCACTGCTTTTTCTCTATTCCTTCTTTTTCCTACTATTAATTAAACTATTTATATATTAATCTTCAAAACAAAACAAAACAATAGTAACCTTAATTTTATTTTAATTTTAGACATTAGCTTTAAGGTTTACTATAGTTATATAGACCAATTAGCAATAGACCCACACTATAGCATGGGTACATATTTTAATTTCTTTTTATTTGAAAATAAAATTTTGCTTAAGCCCGGGTTGGTGTTAGTTGTCAATATTAGTTATTATCGACATTCCAATATTTGTAAGATATATTTGTAAATATAATATTAGAAATTTTATCATAATAAATTTTTGCTTACCGAAATTAAAATAAATTCAATACTAATATGATTAACATATAATCATATACAACACAAATCGCAAAAAAAAATTCTAAATACAATTAACTAAATCATAATTTATTTACCTCTATATATCTCCACTATTATATTATATATATTTAATAAATAACACCACTATAACTACTTACACAACTAAAGATAAATACAATACTAAAATGAATACCATAATCATATCTAACACTAATCAAATAAATTAATTCTAAATACTTTAAACTACCAACATATTTTTCATAAGCATATATAAAATATTCACATTGATTTTCTCAAATAAAAAGCATTCACCCACGCAGTAGCGCGGGACAGTGACTACTAATCAGTATATAATGGGCAAGTAAAAAAAGCGTGATTGATGCTTTTTCGTTGACAATTATTTTTGGCAGCTTTTATCTATTTGTGATCCTCGAGATCTTAATCTAGTTACAGTCCCTAATGCTTTAGATCATAAATCTTACTTTCAAAGGTTTTCTTGGCTTTCTTGAATTATATATAGATAACATACGTATCAATTCTAGATAATAGAAGTGTTAAAACAAAATAAAATAAGTTGTAGCACATGTTGGTTGTATAAGGTCACAAGGGTAGTTTCGGTAGAGATGGGAGGTTCGTAGACTTTCGCTAAATTAGAGAGGTTCGGGAGTGAACACTGGGTCAGCTCTTGACAACCCCACCGAGTATAGGGCTGTCGTTGAAAGTCTTCAATACCTTTCTCTCACTCGTCCGGACATCTCTTATGCCGTCAACAAGCTCTCACAATTTATGCACCAGCCTACGACAGATCACTGGACGACGGTCAAAAGGATTCTTCGATATTTATCTGGCACCAGAACACGAGGACTCTATCTTCACGCCAAAAATTCACCAACTCTTCATGCCTACACCGACGACAACTGGGCAAGAAATAAAGATGATTACACGTCAACATGTGCCTATATTGTTTACCTTGGCTCTCATCCTATTGCTTGGTCTTCAAAGAAACAGACCGGAGTTTCAAGATCCTCCACCGAAGCTGAATATAGATCAGTTGCTTCAACTACGGCAGAACTATGTTGGCTCTCCTCACTTCTCTCTGAAATGGGCGTCCATATCACCTCACAACCTGCCATTTATTGTGATAATATATGCGCCACTTTTCTAGCGGCAAATCCCTTTTTCCACTCAAGAATGAAGCACATTGCTTTGGACTATCATTTTGTTCGCCAATTTGTTCAAAGTGGCCAGATTCGTGTCTCTCACATATCGTCAATGGATCAGCTCGCAGATGCTCTTACCAAGCCTTTACCTCGCTTCCATTTTCAAAATCTTGCAATCAAGATCGGACTCATCTTCTCCGACCGTCCGTCTTTAGGGGGTGTGATAAGATATGGGATGTCCCTTTGATCAATTCCTCTAATTGATCATGTCAATATTATTCTCATAACTTTCATATATTACATACCTTGTATAGGATTCATTCTAAAGCATTCTCTGTAGTATATATATGTATATCAATTGCTATCAATATTAACGAACGATTCATACCATAAGTGGCACATGCCAGATTTAATTGTGTGTTTTGTTTGCCTAGTTTATAACTTAAAATTTCCTCATTAAGCAAAAATCTCTGCTTTAAGCCCTACAAAGTCCAGTCTATATGTTTTCTAGTTTCTTCAACCAAGGTTCAAGTCTGATATTTAGTTCATCGGGTACCAAGTTTATCAAAGGTAACACATTAATTGTCCAATATATCCAATCAAAAAATAAGTATCTCAACAATAAGGAAAACAAAACTACAATAGATAAGATAGAAAGAGTTTTGATGTATGACCAAAAAAGAAATAACATAAAATGTTTTTATCTTCCTTTGGATCGAGTCTTCTTACTCTTGGTTTAACTTCTTGATACATATACTTAACATCAACGCTTGACGTCTCAAGTTCCCCGATTGACCAAACAATAAATAAGAAGGAACAAACATAAAATCTTCCTCAGGGGTTTGGAAACTCAGTTTTCGTATTCTCTTGACCTTAGGCGATTCAAATGTCATATTAAATTTCTCCACACAGGTGGAGATGTGACAGGAGAACTCACCAACTTCCAGAGAAAGAGTAATACAACTCACAATCAGATAAAGACCACACAAAAAAAAATTGCTTTAGTGGGTGAGACTCTCGGCAAGGGCTTAGAAGACACCGGTTCGAGTGACTCTTGGAAGAGGTTGTGGTATATTGCTATTAAACGCGGCATATACTAACTGGTCCAGGGTGGGATTATGGGCCAAAGGCCCATAACCCATTGGTAAAAAAAAAAAAAAAAAAAAAAAAAGACTACAAGGCTCAAGAAAACACTGAACAAGAAACAATAGACCATCACTATATTCCTTCTCATGAGTTATTTGTTTCCCATAAGAAAACTTTCCTGTGCAACCAAACTTAGCGTTAGGACATTGTACAATGACTCCTTTTACAACTCTCTCCATTGCTCTGCAACGAATGTGACCAATGGGAAGAGCACAAGAAGGACATTTGTTCCTCAATTTGTTACAGCATGTAGAGCATGCTATATGTCCACTGTCACACTGAAAATGTAAAATCAAAAATTTACTACAAAATCAGAACTATTGAAAATATTTTATCAAAAAAAAAAAAATTAAAAATAGAAAATATTTATTATTATTTGCAGAGAATATCTATTAGTAAGGATCCATTATTTATACTCTAGAATCTAGAAAACATCAGTTACTCCGTATATATACCGCAAATATTAAAAATTATAACCAAAAAGAAATTACTATCTTTACCAAAAAAAAAAAAAACATGTTAGAAACTATACCAAATCATAACAGAAAAGAAACGAAACATGTAAGATAGGAGTAGTCAATGCGTCAGTGCAAATGGGACAATCAAGAGCTTCTAGATCAATGAACGTTGCAGAGCAATTATTATCGTTGTTTTCACCATTCGATTCAAAAGGTAAGCTACTTTCATTTGCAATCTCGGCCATGACTATAGACAGGTAACGAGAAGCTATAAGAGTTTAATATTTTCATTTGATACAATACATAGATATATATATATATATTTAGAGATGGCTAAACGGCTAAACCCTAACGATTTCCGAAGAGTTTTTTTATCAGAATCTAGACAAATGATAATACTATCATAAAAGTCTTCTTGAAAATAGATTTGCATGAATTGGGTTGAAATTTCCCAAGAGTTTTTTTTTCCTTCCTTAGGCGGCTAGGCCCTAATACTAGCGGTGGACAAAAACCGTAATCAAACAAATCAGAATTCAAAACAAAATTTAAGCAATATTAAAATAGGCCAAGAATGTTTAATTATTTTTATTTTCTTACACAAACGCACGAATGGTTAAATTTTTAATTATTTTAAAATACAAAAAATTGAAACCAAATTAAATTGAACCAAACAAAATTTGATTAATTAAAATTTAATATTTTTAATTATAAATTTGCTATGGGAGTTTGAGTCAGAATATTGACACATCGAAAATACTTCGAAAATACTGATACCGTTAGAGCATCCACATTGCAAGTCTCTCAATGAGTCTCTCAAATATTATAGAATAAGAAATATTAACAAAAAATTGAGAGATCCATAATTTTTTATTAATATTTTTTATTTTATAATTTGTGAGAGACTTGGTGAGAAACTACCAATATGTATGCTCTTACATGTACTCAGATGTGGTCCAAAGGATATACGGGCTAATCAAACGTTTAGGACCACCAAATTATTTTATATTTTTTTAGGATCACCAAAATTATATGTTTATGATAATAGATATATTTTAAAGGCTAAAAATTTAATTTTTAACTAAAATAATTGTTGTTTAAAAAAAATTAATATTGTGAAAATTTTTATGATAAATATAGAAAGAGCCACAATTTTTTTTTGATTTGGACCACCATTTTCGTTGGACCGACTCTGCATATACTAATCATATTTTAGTTATAAATAGATATGATCATAGTGTGTATATCCAGACGATATCACTAATCAAATAGCTTTTACAGTTTAAATTTTGTGTTCAACTAAATCGAACTAAGTTTAAACCAAACTCCAGTCAAACTGGATAAAACGACAGCATTGTTTGGTTGCAGTTCTTACAAAACCAATAAACACAGTAAATCTTAATCCCGAACCAAACCGGATTATCCGTTCCAATCTAAACCGACTTTTGCTTCATTTGACTTTTTGAGGTTACCAAGTCTGATTCATTCCTTTGCGAAAGGTGCAGGTTCAACTTGGTATCTTCAAGTCCGGTTAGTCCGATTTGATAGCTATACTCCCAAAACTGATTCCACTTCGGATTCGATATGATTCTATTTACCGTTGTTCCACAAATAACATTTATTGGCTACATAATGATCCTAAACATCAATTCATAATTGTAAAAAAACCTCTATGCTCAAAGGTTTAGTAGATTCACAAACTAACTCACCACTAGATCTTCAAACTATGAACATACCCAAAAAAAAAAAAATGTGCATGACAAGTTTATGATTCAACTTCAGTTCTTAACATAATTCAAGTACGAAGAAGGACCCCGCCACGGCCGATACAAATCTGCAAATTCAACTTCTCAGTACCAGACAGTAAATACGAAGGAATCAACAAAAAATCATATTCGGGAGGTTCATTCATCACTTTCCGACTGTTCTTCACCATGAATCCTTGCTTCAGAAAGCCATCAGCGGCTACGTTTACCAGACTGCATGACAACTTACCCACTCCCCGTGCCAACGGTGCAATACAACTCACATTTACAGACACAGCATGCAAAGCCCAGAAAGCTTGAACTACAATCACTTCCCCATCATTTTCTTCCTGAAGAATTGTGGTCTTCCCATTAAGGTCCAAGCTAATGGTTAAACGAGTGTTCCACACGAATGGGATCATGTCATCTTTGTGTTCAGCACGTACATGGTTGTTGAGATCCTTGTAATAGCCAGTGTAGTTGCAGTTAAGTATGGGGCAGGAACAAGGGGAGAAAACACACATTTCCTCATGGCTAAATCGGTTAACGTAAGAAGTATTCTCTTTACACCCGTATTTCGCATTTGGACATGAGACTCTAGATGTTTCTATAACCTTCTCCATAGCTCTGCAGCGAATGTAACCGATGGGTAATGTGCAGGACGGGCATATGTTCCTGACTTTGTTGCAGCATGAAGAACAAGCTAAATGACCATTATCACACTGAACACAAAAACCACAGAGTTGTTACAAACAACTGAACTAAAAGGATCTAGAACAGTATACTAGCTTCTCGGAAATTTATTCACAAACTACAATGAACTCTGTTTGACAACAATTCGAGTTACATTCCCCACTTTTCTAATCATACTCATTGCCCGGTAATTCGGTAAACTTCTTTTGCAATAAATATCAACAAGCAGTAAGGAAAAAATAAGAACACTAGAAAAGCAGTTAGCACGGTGAAACTCAATGGCGTACTAAAGGACCTAGAACCGCAGATTAGCTTACTGAAAATTCAATCACAAACTACAATGAAAACCTCGTGAACATGTAAGCTATTCAGAATGTTTGTTTCTCAATCTGCAATCAAACATTTACTTTTCCATTGGATCAAAAGGATAAACTGGTATTCAAGCAACATCAACATGATCACAGAACATCCTTGAAATACAAACAAAGGAGCTTAACCTAGTGCTACACAAATTTCCCAATTGCATGCAGCAGAGTTAGAATCAAACTAAAATCCCAATTTTGATCTGTTTCCTCAGTCTATACAAGTTATGGCTCCTCGAACATTTTAGCTTTCCTTTATAATCTTCTTAATGAGGACTCTAAACCTAAAACTGGATCGTGAAATCGACTCTAACCTAAAATGGATTGTGAAATGATGAAATTGCGAAATCATAGTGCTTCAATCAGAGAGAAGGAACAAAACCTGAAAGATAGGAATCTTCAATGGCTCGCAACAAATAGGGCAATCAAGAACATCTGGATCCAATAGCGTTACGGAAAGAGACGAATCTTTGCTTGAAGAAGAACTCTGACTGTTTACGATTTTTCCAAATCGTTTATATTCATTCAAAATTTCATAACCGCTATCATCGCTCGTTGATCCTCGATCCTCAGATTCTATTATCCTTCCTTGATTCTGAGTTTCTTCTCCGGAACTTCCGGCGTCTGAGCTCTCGGCGTCTTCTTCATCTTCATCGATTGAAGGAAGTCGTTGTCGTTTCCTCGATTGATGATTGTTGCTTGGTCCTTCCCCGTCGTCGCCTCCACAAACTGAGAATCTCGCCATCTTCGGATCAAATCAGATCTACGATTTCTGAAGAATAGTGGTTTGATACAGTTTTGTTGTGTGTGGTTAAAGGTTGGGCATAAAAATTTGAAAATCAAACCGATTTAAACCGGTTATAGTCATCCGAACGGTAATTAACCTTTTTTATACCATATCAAAATACGAACCGAATCAAAGCAAGTCACATTTGTAAATATATATTTTAATTGTATGTATAGAACAAGAAAATATACTGTAATATCCTAAATAGCTAAATCCTATACCAAATTTGAAATGAGGTAGGAAATTACGTGTTAAATATTATTCTCTCTCTTCCTAAAAGATTGATGTTTAAACATTTTTATTTTATTTAACAAAAATTGATTTTCAAGCTTTTTTATTTTATATTTATTGATAAATGGTAAACTTCAAGATGTAATGATTGAAAATAATTATATTTACTATATTACTATTGGTTCATAACTATTAGAATAAGAGGTAATGATTGAAAATAACTACATTTACTATATTACTATTGATTTATAACTATTAGAATACTTTTTTGGAGTGATAAAATAAAATATTTATAAATAGTAATTATTGTTTTTCTTAATTTGGGTAAAATCTCTTCAACATCAATATTTTCTTGACTTTCAAAACATTTCCTAGAATTATAAAAAAAAATCAATATTTTCATAAATGGTTCGAATAATTTTATGAATTTTATTGAAATGCAGAAAATGATTTAAATTTTAGCTTTTAGCTAGAAAAATAGAGATATTTGATGGCATTGGATCATTATTTTAAAAATAATTAGCAAATAAGATCATTTACTATTTACAAATTGTAAAAAATACATCATCTATATATCTCTCATAAATCTACCTCTTTCATCTATTATTTCTCTCCCTCATCTCTCCACTCACTCAAATCTCTCCCCTTTTACTTTTTTTTCCCTGTTTTCTTCTTTCCTTTCATTGTTTTTTTCTCTCTCTCTTTCTTTTATTTTATTTTTATTTAAAATTAGCTCACAAATAAAACATGAAAAATTTTAAAAACACAATTTAAATTTAAAATTTTTTTGAATCTAACGAAATCTATTTTATATTAAAGTATAACCAAAAATTTCATGTTCACCATCTCCGTATACTGACTTTGTACACCGTTTCCCATTTGGTTTTTGTATTCCGATCATCTTTATATACACCGTCTCGTACATAGTAATGTTAGATAATGGTAGTATATGATGATATACGGAATATGTTGTTGTACAAAACGTTTCAGTATACAAAAAGATGTGGTGTACCTAACGAATTGGTGTACGAAATGAGTTGGTGTACAAGGTGAGTCTGTATACGAGATTAGTCGATGTACAAGACAAATAGGTGTACAAGACGAATCGGGGTACAAGGTGACTCGGTGTACGAGACGAGTATGTGTACGAGACAAATAAGTGTACAAGGCGAGTCGGTGTACAAGCGGTGTAAGATGATGGTGGAAGATGATGATATACATAATTTATCGGTGTAACTCATATTTTTTTCCAAATTATGACTCAGTGTACGAGACGAATCGATGTACAAGACGAATTGGTATATGATAAAACAGTGTACATAACAGTATAATGTACTATCATATTTCGTAACTTTTTTTTCGTCATTTCCTCTCGTCATCTTCTCCAACTTTTTCATTATTCTCCAACATTTTACACGTACACGACAAAACAATGTATGCTTGAGACGTACTTGTACACCCCATATTTTGTATATCCACAACATGTACACTCCGGTGTACGAGAGGAGTGGGTGTACGAGACTAGTCGGTGTACAAAGTGAGTCGGTGTACGCGATGAGTTGGTGTACGAGACGCGTCAGTGTTCGAGACGAGTCAGTGTACAAGATGAGTCGGTATACAAGGTGAATTGGTGTATAAGACAAGTCGGTGTACGAGACGAGTCTGTGTGCGAGATGAGTCGGTATAGAAGGCGAGCCAGTGTACAGGACGAGCCGGTGTACAAAACGAGTCGGTGTACAAGCGGTATACAAATCTTAGAGAAAAAGATTTTGCTAGTCTGTGTCTATAGTATGTATGATTATGGTGGTATATGATTATAAACCACATATATCGGTGTTTATCAATGATGTACAAAATGAAGCAGTATATGTGTAAATACGAGTGAGTGTATTTGTTAGGTCGGAAATACAACAAGATAGTAGTTTAACGGTTTACAAAAATAGTGTATGATACAGTGTACATAAAGATTTTTGGGTGTACATAATCAGTGTACAATTGTGGTGTACATGATAATATTTAGTTATATATCTATACAAAATGAATCTCTTTAGATTCAAACAAAAAAAACTTAAAAATATAGTTTTGTTTTCAATTTTTTTATTATATTTGTGAGATAATTATGAATAAAAAAAAAGACTAAACAAAAAGAAGAAAAAAAATGTGTGGGGACAGAGTGAGAGAAGAAAAGAAAAGAAAAAAACAAATGGCTTTGAGAGAAAAGAGAAGGATAAGAGAAATAGAGAGATAGATGAGAGAGGAAGAGAGGAAGAGAAAGTGCCTATTTTTACAATTGTAAATAGTGAATCACTTTATTACCTTATTACTTTAAAAAAAAATACCCACTTCACCAATTCACCTTAAAAAAATAGTGTTGATATTTATAAAACTATTTTGTTAATTTTAAAGAATATTTTAAATGTTTTGTACATTGTATATTCGAGATTCGGGTTATGGAGTTGGAGTATTTTTAGGCTTTTATCTTATACTATTTGTAAAAATGTTAGAATTGGCTAAAATCTGTAGCTTAAGTCAATCTGATCTATTGTAAAGTGAATATGGACATAAGATTTGTTAAAATTATGGGTTTATGGATTTTTTCATAACATATGGTAAAATTAACAGATTGTGTCAACAAATTGGTAGATAGGCCAACTAACTATTAGTTTTTTTTAACAAAAGTAAATATAATACATATAGAAATAAATAATTTTATAATTGATGAAATATGATTTACGAAATATGTGATAATGTAAAATTTTTAATGTATTAAAATTAAATTTTTTTTAAAAAATGAATAATATGAAAAATCATTGTAAATATGTTTTTAATTATTTTTTAAATGATAAAAATTTAATCTCACAAAAAAAATTGTCCTCTTTAACATCTCCAACCAAATTTTTTTTAGAAGATGTGTTGGTCATTTGTATCCGTAATTGCTCGAGTTTATCTTATTTGTCTTGCTTTAGTTTTGAGTTATGAATTCTCTTTAGTCACTGGGGACTTCTATTTGTCCGCCAGCTTAGTTTCTGAAGTTGTAATCTGTTGTCTTCGGCATCTTTTGGAGATATTTTCTCTTATTGATCAGGGAGTGACATCGAACTTTTGAGTGACTTCTTATGTTGCTTCGATAACCCCTTCTTGGCTGGACATTATTTTTGAATGATAGATTTTGTCGTCATCTGTTAACTGTCATGTTGGAGTATAGTATTCATTTGTTTATTTGTCTTTGTGGATGTGAATATGTTAGTTCTCTACTTTACATGTCTGTCTAACCTCTTACCGAAAAACTAAGTTGTTTGTGATTTGATTCTATTATTATCAATAATATTCAGATTAAAAAAAAAACATCTCAAACCAATATGTTACACTTTTAATAATTGTCTAGTCAGTACATTTTTTCTCTTTTCAACGGTTATGAGATGATTTATAAATAATCATTCCTCATCTTCCACTATAAATTTTTTGCATCGGCTAAAATGGCGAACATCGGCGTATCGACGACGGCGACGAACAATCAAGTCATTCTCCGTAACTACGTGAGTGGATTCCCTAAAGAATCCGACCTATACATCGCCGTAACCACCGTCGACCTTCATGTACCTCCAGGATCAATGTCAGTTCTAGTAAAAAATCTCTACTTATCTTGCGATCCTTTGAGCCGCATTCGCATGGAAAAGCCTTATCCTTCATCTCTTGCTTCACTCTCTCTCGCCTACACTATCGGCAAGGTATAAATAAAGCTATAATCTGAAGGAATCAAAGTGACCAATGATCAAATTTTAAAGCAAATATATTTAATCTCAGACATGGTGTCGTTAGAAGACCCAGACAAGAGATTTCTGATTTGAATGCGGGTAAAATATTGAATTTTAGTCCTTGTCAATCTTTGGGAATTGGTTTGGGATTTGACTCGATTTCGTTGTGTTGTGAAGCCAATCTCTGGGTATGGAGTGTCAAAAGCAATAGATTCAGAGCATCCAAGTTACAAAAAAGGAGATTTACTTTGGGGAAGAGTTGGGTGGGAAGAGTATAGTGTTATAAATCCAACTCCTTCTTCACATTTCAAGATTCATAATACTGATGTTCCTTTATCTTTCTACACTGGCCTTTTTGGTACGTTGTTTTCTCAACTCGTTCCTCTTCGCACTACTGCTTGATTTGTTTCTCTAGTGATAGAGGCCCAAGGGTAGATGCATCCAAGAAAGATAATGCACCCGCGTCCGAAGAGTCTACCGTGCCTTTAACCTTCACGTTTCCAACACCACCAGTCAAGATCACGGAATGGCACTCTCAACCTCAGCCCCTACCTTCAAGAAGCATCAAGAGGAGCAAGGCCACATCATAGAAGAGCCAAGAAGTCATGTGGTAGAGATTGCTACACCC
>VBRH01001406.1:7769-22281 GCA_014578085.1 Cardamine resedifolia
AAAATTAATACCCATTTTTTAATACACCAAAAATATTCAAACTAAGTCTTTATAAAAATTCAAACTTTTTTTTTTGTTTTGGCGTCTCATTTATCATAAAAGTTGATGATAAAATACCTTGGGGAACATCAAGGCATGACCTTTTTGAGAAGAGATAACAAGAACTTCGACTTCGTCACTAATTTTACCATCGTTAGATAGCTTGAATCTGTATGGAATACATCTGCAATTTCCCCCAAAAAAAAAAATCTAAATAAGAAACTAAAAAAAAAATCAAGAAAATTTTAACCTTTCTTGGGGTAAAATCTTAGAGCTCAGATCTATATGTATATATATAAAAGATGAACATACCCAACGACTTGACGGCGACCTTTGTTGTATCTCTGAAACTGACGACCAGTACGAGAAACCAAACACACCATTTTCTCAACAACCATTTTAGCAAAATTTCACAGATTATGAAGAAGGAAGAAGGAAGAAGTCTGATATATATAAAAGCAAAGATCAGCGAAACAGATAAAAAGGATCAGAATCTGTCGAAAGTTTAGTCTTTTGATGCTCAAGTGTTTATGATTCGATTACTTGTGCCTGAAAAAAGATTTGAGAGGAGGAGAAGCAGAAGGAGAGATGAGACAAAAAAGCGTTGTTGCAACCTCCAATGGCTTATCTTCTTTATATAAAAAACGGCCGCTCTTTTTTTTTTTTTTAATTGGATATTTATTTCTTTTGTTGAAATTTTCTTCATTGGCCGGAACTTAGCTAATTAAGCTAATTTTTATTTTATTTTTAGAATTTACATGTTAATTTAAAGTACCATAACATATCTAAAAGTCTAAATTTATCTCATTTCTTAAATACAAATGAGACTAATCCCTCTCTAGCATATCCATTTTTAGTTAATTTATGTTATTGTTTACATATATTTATAAAACAAAATCAGTTATCCATCTTAAATCATTTATTACGTCATTATTCATTTAAACATCATTTTATTTTACAAATAATTATTTCAGCAGGTGGATCTAATTATTCATTCTTAAGATTCACAATTCTAGTGTTTTATATACTCAGAAATTTAGTAAAAATGTTTTATCTATATATTCCCCCAAGAAATCCAAATGTAATGATGCTTCTTATATATTACATCTTTCATATGGAAAAAAATCGAGTACAATTTGTAAACGTCGATACGATGTAGTTAAAGTAGGCCCGAACGACAAGTGTCTTAAATAAGGACACTTTTGGATTATTATTAAAAAACCACTTCGTATTGCAAGTGTGACTGTGTGAGGCAAATTTTTGTATCAGTTTGCTTAACGACATATTTGCGTGCATCAATTCACTTTATCAATATATGATACTTCATAGACTAATGCGACAAGTTGAGATATTTTATATTATATGATATAAAAATGTGACAAGTGCAAACAAAACTTGAATAATAGAGATATATATAGTTTAGTACGTATAGTAGTCACCTTTTTTTTCATTAGCTGATACTGCGAAATTTACATGATATTGGCATATTTATAAAATTAGTAAGATTTCAACATTAAACGCCCGGTTACACAAATGTGTAAATATCGGTGGGTCAACTAAATTAAGAAGTAAGAGAATCAATTAGAGGCATATATAAGCCAATAATAATTCGACGTAATTAATAATTGGACGTTGTCCCTATCGAAGTGTCTAAGGGGTTTTCTCTGTCGTTTCGTGGTCTAGACTTGTAGGTTAGTTGGTTAATAACGAGAGACATTAGGTTAATAATTAAACAAAGTAAAATTTAAAATTAGAAACGTAGTTAAACAACAAAAGTCTCTATCCTTACGCGGCACGTTTATGTTGACTTTGGAAGAGACATGGTCACGTGCGTACGCCTCTTCTGTGCTCGATCAAGTGCGTGTTTGAATCGCGGTTAGTGGACGCGTCTGCGTTTAATGTATGTTCGATGTATTTTCATTTTTTTCGTAGCTCATTGGTGCAGTCATAACTTATATTGCAAGTAATTCGATCGTTTTACAACTTTGTTCAATATAGATATGCTATTGCATAATGCGTGGCTTGAACCGGTTTTAAACCCCGGAAGGTTCATACTACCAACCTCATTGGTCGAATATGATTATTTTGAAATTTGTTTGATTGCGATATATAGTCCCATGCATGGAACAGACATATTGGCACAAAAATATGACCTACCGATGCCTTGCTTTAGCTCACTTGAACTATAAACTAAACGAATTAACCTCATAAAAACTGTTTAAGAAAATTGTAAGTCAAGTGGTTATAAATTTGTGATTAATGTGGTTGTAACTTTGTAATTCACAAAAAAAAAAATTGTGATTAATCGTATTAATCGATATTATTTCTTAGTGTGTATTTTTAAATGGGCTACCCACATGATAGTCACTTCACTTGTTTTGGGATTGGTGCGTGAGTACTTCAGATGTATTCTTTTAGCTTTAAATTAGTATGTCGTTTTAATACTATTATTCTTATTTGGTTTCAAAAAATTGGCTGTCACTAAAACTTTTTAATATAAATTTTGGCATAAAATACATAATTTAACCTCAACTAAAAATTAATAGCAGTAGAACATATTGCCAAAAGTAAACTTGTTTTTGTATGAATTGTATGGAATTCTAAATAAGTAAATAAATATACTTATTGATTTGTGTGAAAATGTCAAAACGAAATTTCTTGTAAAATGGAGGGTTTCTCTACAAATTTTTAATATACATGATTAGTTCAATAATGTGGTTCAAATGAATTGATAAACAATATATGTATATTTATTACCTTCTATTTGGTTGATAATTTTCTAAGTATACTTATCAAATCAGATTGTAGAAAAATACGAAAAGCAATCATCTTGAGGATTGAGTAGGTAGTAACATAGACATATAAGCTAAATGCACCATAAAGGTTCAATGAATTCTGCTGGACAATACTAGTATTATTATTATTAGTTAGACTTATCAAATACTATGAAAACTTCCTGCAAATGTGTGCGGTACGAAGATATGGATTGTTTTAATGCCTCAACCATAACTATTTTAAATTTTAGCCACCGTTTTAGAATATTTCCTCTATAAACCCTCAAAAAAATATTTTCTATTTTCAGCACACTTGATTATTGATTATTGTCTCTTTTTTTTTTTTTTTTTTTTTTGGGTAAACACAAGATTAATGCTTAACGCATCATATATAGTTTTTATTATGTCCTAATTTTTATTGTTTGTTAAGATTATTCATTCAGATGTCAATCGTTAATACTTAACAGTTTAACGATTTCTATTTTTTTATTGTTGCTATATAATTATGTTTGAAGAATAGATCTTTTTTCACAGTCAGGCTATCATCAAAAATTTTGTTACGTTTTAACGGAAAATGCTTTCATTCTTTTGCACTAAATCAATTAAGCATATTAAATATCCAAAAAGGGCAAGTTAAAGAGAGCGATCCATTTGGTGATATATAACTAAAAGTGTAAATACTATTCAAAACTTTAATTAAAGCTATGCGAAAATTCTAATATGCCAATCCAAACTCTACGCCGAAATATTTTTTGTTTCTGATTAAATGTGTTATCTAATCATTTAAAACTCTAACCCAAACTCTAATCGAAAATTCTAATATGCCAATCCAAACTCTACGCCGAAAAATTTGGATATGGTCAGAAAGAGATATCCGCATAATATATATGTTTCTCTCAGCCACACAGACACTTGATTACAAATTCCATGGACAGGAAATAGTCTTTTTTAAAAAAAATTATTTTGCTTTTTTCCGTTTTCTCTAAGACAGAAAAGAGTTAATAATCATTAATCAATAATCACTTCATGTGTTATTATTTTAGTTCAATAATCGTTATCATCTACCTTCCAAATATGGATCATACGCGACTTTTTACCACAAAAACACCGATGTGTTTATTTGAATAGCAAGATATAACTAAAATATTTATCAAAAAAAAAATGATATAACTAAATTATTATTTTCTCTGCTTAAATTATGGGTGTGAGAATAATTTCCGGAAATTTAGGACATGGACACACCACGAGGGTATCATGGGATTATAGATCGGCATTAAATGGCAATATAATTTGTACTAAGATATACAATTACATATACTGTATCAAATTAATTTGGGGATCCCAATTAATTTGTAATAGATCATTTATAAAAAAAAAATAGACCACACTAAAAAAAAGGTTTTGTTGCATCATTTAATTTGCATCAATCAAATAAATGTAACTAGTTTGAGTTACTTATTAGCAATCGATACAAAATTTATGAACTAACATCAATTACAATAAATACTTTTATTTTGCAATTTTTTTCTTACATTTGTCCCACATTACCAAAAATTTAATATCTATACTCCATCAATAAATAAATAAAAACTAAATTCATTATATATATATATATAAATTCTCTGATTTTCATAAACTCTAACGGATCAATTACTTTTATCCAAACATTTTATACTACATTTTAAAATTTTAGTCAATTTAATTTCGACTTTTTGATCTGTCTACTGATTATTATCAATGTATCATGTTGGAAAAAATAATTGTGATTTTTAGTTTATTATTTATCATATCTAACAGTATAAAACAAGAGTAAGCTTTATTTAAAACATCAATGCATATGAAATAAGCATAATTATTTTTCATTTGCTTAAAATAGTTTGATATTCTTGTTATGTATATATATATATATATATATATATGGATTCAGGTTGATTATTTGTATATTATGTATTATTGTCTTGAGTCGTTTCTTCTAGAAATATTATTTTTTTGTTGGAATTCTAGAAATATTATTGTATAGTCTCTAGTAAACTACCGAATTAGAATAAGACAACCATATTAGTTTTCTTCCATTCACATTGAAATTTGGAATACTTTCCATCTAAAATTATAAAACTATAAGAGGATCGAGAAGAAAGAAAAGCGACTTTCTAGAATTTAATTTGAATTTTAGTCGTTTCACAAACATATATTTTAGTTTTTGTTGAGAAGTAGACTGAGAAGAAGGGAAATCTTCTTAAATTTATGAGAAATATAATATCTTAATCAGAAAACTCAAACCTAACCCTTCTTTCTATAGTGATTTTTATATTATGTACTACTATATATGAAAAAAACTGAAAACGACGTTGAATGATGACTATGGTTAAACAGTTTAATATACGCATGACATGGACAAAGCGTAGAATATTGGTTGCATGGGTTTAAATTAATTTTAAAGTAATCATAAATCTTTGGGTTGGTCGAAATCTTGCATCAATTTTTACTGGATTTATTTTCATAGTCACTACAGAATTTAGGCATCCGCTGTAGATTTGAGACTATGGTTTGAATTTCAGTTTTAAAATTATTAGCTATTGAAAAGCTAAGCTAAAATTATTGGTTAGAAATTAATTTTACGAGAGCCCACAGTCTTTAAATTTAAGAAAAATTTAAGAAAAAAGAAAGAAGATGTCGGCATCAATGGAAGACTTGAGCAAGTCGTGATGGTTGAAATGGTCGGACACCACATGTTCTCTTCCCTCTCCAATAATACATATAATGAGCCTTATCATCTATCTCTATATAATTTGTCATTTATGAAAATTGACAAAAAGGGAAGAATTATATTCCATGTCTTTCTTTCTAATAGGAGTGTGTTATGGGTTAAAAATTTATTTAATTTTCTTTAAATTTGAATTAAAAATCCACATTTTCGAATAATTAAGGAATTAAAAAAAAAACTCAGAATATTCTGAGTCAAGTTCCATAATAATTTTCAGGGTATGTAGAAGAGACGATCGAGTTTTGGTACAATTTAAAACGTATATTCTACTAACTATGACTGAAACCAGGGCAAATCCAACAATTATAGTGGTCCAAAACAAAATTGAAATTGCGACCCTAATTTTAATTATATTAAAAAAAACATAATTAGTAACAGCTCCAATAAATTATCGTTATTCTATAGAATATAGATAAAAAAAAGTAGAAAAAATACTGTTTCATAATATAAGATGTTTTAGCTAAAAACAGGGATATTAAGAAACATTACTATTGTTTTAAATTTTTTTATTTAATATATAAATAAAAATAATTTAATCAATCATTAAAAAATTGCATGTTAATATTCAATAAAGTAAAAGGTTACATACAAATATGAAAACATCTTATATTTTAAAACATAAAAAAAATTTCTAAAACATCTTATATTATAAATTAGTTAGGCCTTTTATACAAATATATATATATATATATATAAATTAATTCTAATATATGACTTGAGAATACTATCCACAAAAGCAAACCTATAAAACGTTGATGCTATTTATTTTCTTAAACCACGCATTAATTAAAAATTAAACGAGTTTTTAGAAAGTAAAATTTTTAGAGGTCTGGGCTAAACAATTGGTCTAAAAATTACATAAACAGGAATATAAGAAAGTGGAAAATATGGAAAATTAACTCGAAGTAAACCAAATTCATCGAGGAAATTGAAGAAAATAGGCTAATCTTCTAGAAATTGCACTATTAAGACAAGCTCTGCTCAATATGTTTTGAAGATTTGACCATCAATATTTTTAGAAAATAATCATAACCTAAACTAAAGCTTCCATCTCCGATTGAAAAGACTAAAGACTCTTCCTGTGGTATTTTACTCCTAAAACTATCACATGATTATTTCCCTAAAAAAAATTCAACCCAAACAGATAAAAGGATCAGTAGATTTCCAGATCCATCTGTCTGATATCTATCTGATATCTAAGAGTGAGAAAAACTTTCCGGATTTTCTCTTTCTCCTGATTCTCCTAGAGGGCATAGTTGAGCTGTCTCCCAAACCAATTACTCAGTTCTCGTGTGGTTTAAAATGTTAAAAGAATTTAAAATATTAGCGGGTTAATTAAACGCTCCATCTTCAAATTTGGATGTAATAATTTTTTAGTCCATTAGCTGGTCGTGGATTAATATTTGGTATCCAACTATCATACCACACCAAAATATTATAACCTAAACCTACACTGCATCTTGCTCCTTGTACCATCCGTCTTTTTGAAGAAAAAAAATATTCTTCCATCTAAAAGATGAAGAGTTTGGTTTCTTTGCGTATATAGAATGATTATTTCTAAAATACTTTTCTTTTAATACAATCGCTACTAAAGAATCTGGATATTGAATTATTCTCTAATACTGTTTAGCCAAGAGTTCAAAACGTTGATGATATTATGCTAAATGATAAAACAATTTTTTGTATATATATATAAATAGAGAGACTTTTTTACTTTAATATATCTTTAAAGAATTTGCTTGTCAAGTTATAATTTTTAATAAATAATTTTATTGGCTAATAATAAAACTAAGAAAACAGTAATATTTCTCAATTTTCTTACAATAGTTTTAAAAATTTAGACCAAAAATTTAGTTTTTGTGGACACTTTTTGATTTATAATATCTTTGTTTTTTTGATAAAAGGTTTAAATTGATTTATAATTTGTTTTTTTTTTTTGATAAAATATAATTTGGTTTCTTGGCATTACATATATGGAAAATTTTCAACCATAGCTACCTAGAGAAGTATAATTGGATTTTTAATTGCCTCAACAATATACTGATTTAAAAGGTAACATGTATTTTTTTGTTCTCTCTTCCTTTTCTGTATTTTTTTAATAATCTGAACAAACTCGACTAATCTTATAAATATATAAAATGTGGTGTACATGCATCCCATGTTAAACATTAATTCAACTAGGTCTATAGTCCACTAATTCAGAAACATCATTCCAAATTTTGAATGAGAATCGAATTCGAGTCCATGTAAGTTTATACTCTAAAACCTAGATTGTCATTTTACAATCCGACCACTACTGTTGAGCTAATAAAAATACTCTATTTTAGATAATGTTTCTATCGAAAAAAAACTCGAATCTAGGGGCCTTCCAAATACTAAGGTAAGGTAGGGGTAACACTAGACCACGAGCCTCTTGGCTTGTCCGAAAATATTAATTACACATAAGCGTTTTTTCAGTCTAATTATGGACATGTTTATGTCAAATGTATGGTAATCTTCCAACATTTATAATGATTATTACCATAATGAAAAATACTTTTGTTTATAATAAGAGATAGTATAATGAGATCCAATTAGTGCGACCATGTGACCTGATAGGCTCTGCGTAGACAAATGTGGGGGACGATTTTGTTGGACCAACCGAACCCCAACATCTATTTATAATTGGCATTGAAGATTACATTAGTAAATAAAAAATGGTTAGAGTCAAGTTTACACGAATATGGACCCACTAATAATAAAATTGATTGTCGTCAGATATTATTAATGATTCTCATTTCTCACTACATGTAATTTATCATGTAGTTTGAATACCTGCATACGAATGTTGATTATAAATATGGATGTCACTACAAGAAATCAACATAGATTCCGACTGAGCATTTAGTCGGAATTAATAGAAAAACAAAATTTTTGACTATTTTATGACGAAACCTAAATAGTTGGAATACGGTTGTCGGAAAAAAGTTTTAGTCGGAAATTTTTCGGAAAAATAATAGTCGGAAATTTGTAGGAAATATTTTAGTCGGAAATTTGTAGGAAAAATTTTAGTCAGAAATTTATCGGAAAAAATAGTCGGAAATTTGTAGGAAGAATGTTGTCGGAGTTTAGTCGGAGAAAAGGAAAAAAAAATTCAATTGAAAATAATAGAAAAATACATAAATTAAACATAAATAAATTGCAAATGTCTTGAAAAAATAAATTTCGGAGGGTCATCCGGAGACTGAGTTTGCGATCCGGATGTTGTCCATGAGTCTTTATGCTATGTCTGAAATCCGGGCCATATTCTTTCTTGACCGGCCATAATGTACCTGCTTAGAATCAAACAAACTTAATTAATATTAAAATATAATTATAAATAAATATTTAAAATGAGAATTAAAGTTAAGTGCATAAATATTGTGAGGGTTTGCTTGGAATGGTGTGAATGAGGGGAAGAGTTGGTTAGGTATATATAGGATGCTCAAATTCCTACTAAATTCCTACTATTACCATACTTAGTCGGAATTTTATAGGAAATGAGGATCAATTTTCGGAATTTAGTCAGACAATTGACCCTCGTTTCCGACAAAATTCCGACATGCACCACTCCCAATGTATTTATCTCCCCCACGCCATGCAAGCACATGCACCATACTTAGTCGGAATTTTGTAGGAAATGAGGGTCCATTTTCGACAAAATTCCTACGTAAATCCAATCAATAGTATAAATTAGTCGGATTTTTGTAAAAAAATTAGACAAAATTTCTGACTAAAATCCGACAAATAGTCGGAATTTAGTAGGAAAATTTGTCTCATTTTCTTACAAAACTCCGACTATTTTTGAATTCAATAACAAAAAATAATAAACTTAATAACTTCAAATGATGTAAATCAAATTTTACAATAAGGTTGTAAGCAAAACTCATATTTGATATCGGAAAATTGATCGGAGCTTCGCACATGTAACCGTTAAATTTAAAACTTTCCGACTAAATTCTGCCTAAAATATTTCCGAAAAATTTCCGACTATCTTACTCAGAATTTAGTCAGAAATTTTTAAATTTAACGGTAACATGGGTGAAGCTCCGACCAAATTTCCGACTAAATTCCGACTAAATTAGTCGGAGATTTGGAAACAAAAATTAAAAAAATTTCCGACTTTTCTCCTTTAAAATACCTACAAATCTCCGACTAAATTTTCTCTCTATTTTCTGACTAAATATTTTGTCGGAAATTTCTGACAATTTTCAGACTAAACTTCTTTTTGTCAGAAAACAGTCAGGAAATTTCCGACTATCAATATAGTCGAAAATTTTAGTCGGAATTTGCTATGGTGTTTTTCAATAACATTTGATTTAGGGAAAATATTTGTATTGTCGATTTTAAACATATAACATTTTATAACAAATGTCGGAAAGAACCAACTCAGGTAATTAACTAAGCAAATACTTAATATATAATAACTATAGAATTTTTGGTTACTAAAAAACATACATATTTTATGTCTGACTTGTTATTTATTGGGGGTATAATTTATATGAATTTATCGACGTGGTTATGTTTTTTTGGGTATTTTCTGGAAACCAAGAAATTTGAATAAAGCTACGAACAGCAAAGGTATTTTATCATTTTCATGTGTGTGATGTGATTTCGTCTGTATTATATGATGATTTCTTTCACTGTATCGACTATTAATAAAGTTATGAGATGTTACATGTTAGTTAATAAAAATATATCAAATTATGACTTATTATTGTTATTATTCCGAATTACTGGCTAATAATTCAAACCAATGTGAATTAATTAATTAAATACTTGTAAAATAGTTTTTTTCTTAATAAAAATTTTAAATGATTTGTAGCAAAAATACAAACCTGTGTACTTTATAAATGGTTTCTATGTATTGGATCCAAGTAGGATTTCGAAGACTTTGGAGGGGACATCTTTTTTCAACGACTTGCTTCAATATTAAATGTATAAAGTCATTGTTTATATGTTTTTTTCTAGAACACATAATTTTCCACCATATGATAATTTAAATTAACACTGAATTTTTCGTTTTATTTTAATTTGGCTGTTTTGTGGATAAAATCCAAAACTTACAGTCACTATCTTTAGACGTGGCTCACTTGCGGCCTGATCCATTTCTAAACTGTAGTGTTTTTTTATTTTATTTTTAAATTTAATTCTTTGTCTTTTTTTGTTTTGTTGTTGTTTTCTCTCAATCAATTTAAATCATTTCGCATTAGTGTCAAATAGTTAATGAGCTATTTTCTAAATTCTCTAAATGAAACCATAACAATCATTATTCATACTCGTTATGATATTCCTAATTTTCTGAAAGTATCAATAAAATGTTATATTATAAACAGAAGCTATCAATAAAATGAATTAGCCTTAGGTATATACTTTGAAACTGTGAAAGTACGATGACAAATAAAATGACGGTGATGACGGTCATTTGGGTCGGTGGTGAGTCCCGTTACGGAGACGTTGACGGTGCGTTATTGACGTCAACGTGAAGCATCCCCCTCCCATTCAACGCGAATGAGAATTTAGTTTTGCTAACTATTTAAAGATAGTGGGCTTGGAGCCTATAATAAAATGGGCTTTTAAAAAAGAAGCCCATTTTATTAAAATGTAAATAATTAAGTTGCACTTGGGCTTGCCACCAAAGAGTAACAATAGGTTTCAGACAAATCCAGTAAAAAGTAATATCACACAACTAAAGAGCCATAAAAGTCAAATTCATCCCTTGCACCAACCAAATTTTTTTTATCTTTTTTTTTATATCATCTGAATTTTATTAATGAAACTTGAAGCGATACATAGCCCGGCGGAACAAATGAAAATTCCCGATTCGAAAGTCGTCGGAACACAGAGAAATGTTTTTCTTATAGAAATGATATGTATAAATTACGATATTTATTTTAGGGATATCTTCTTTTTATTTATGAGTAAGGTTTAAAACAAACAAAGAATAAGACACAAATAACTAGTATAAGGTTTTTATAAACCATTCAAAGCCTCAAGCTTTCTCCTTTGTCATCACAAACGCAAGATCACACAAACAAGCAAGCAAGTAATGGAGAAGAAGAAGAAGAAAATAAACAGAGCAGAGAAAAGAAAGAAGAGGAGCACACAAAGGATTTGTTAACCCGGTTTACGGCATAAACGAGCCGCTACATCCGGTTAGGATCAATAGATCCCCAACTCCACTATGAAGAAGAAGATGTTTACAAATGATATAAGTGATTCTCTAAAACTCTTTACTAGCTAAGATTCACTTTGTCTCTCATCATTTGCTACTTAAGAAACTACCCAAAGCTTACACTCTCTTGTTTCTAAAACCCCCTTTAGAACTCTCTTCATAGATCTATATTGTGCTCTTGCTTTCTCTCTCTTCTTCACGCTTTCCTCGCGTCTTCATATATGCTTATATATGGGAAACAACTTCAAACCTAGTGCCACCACCAAAACCCTTCTCTTTACACGTTTTGGTTTTTCCTTCAAACACTCATTTGTTTTGAATTCACATAAAGACAAATTGTCATTCCTTGACCAGCTCCTTGTGCTCCCACAAATGTTTAACTTAACAGAAATGAATTTACATTTAACTCTAGTTAATATCTCTGTTTTTACTTGAGCATAAGGTTCTCATCTTTACAACTAGGTTGTTGCCCCTCTATGTATCTCTTTCTGTAAGTTTTTTTTGTCGAAAGCACTAGCTAGCTAGACTATATAGCCTAGCTAGGATCAGAGCTAAAATTTTTTCATCTCAGACTTATCCGATCTATTCCTTTATTTTTTATTTTAAAATAGAATTGAATTTTTATCTAATTTATTATTTTATTTTTTACTCTAAAAATAATAGTATAAAAATATAATAAAAATAGAGTTACTCTAATTATAGAGTAATCATACTTTTTACTCTATTTAATAGAGAAATATAGAGTAAGATTAAGAAAAATTTATTTTATAATAAAATAAAATAAAAAGTAGAGTGTAATTGAAATACCTTCAATCTCTATAATTGTTTTAACAAAAAAAAAAATCTCTATATTTGTAATGTATGATAAGTTTGTGACAGGCTATCCTAGCTACAACGTCACGTCCCAACTTCGTTCTAATGTTAACGTTGCTGTTGGGTTTGCTTCAACATCGATATGTCCAAGTGGCTTGAGATAGAAAATCAATCTCCTTCTTCGCCAAAAATCGGAGTGGATTCATGTTTGCCAAAGAAAAACAAATCAGTTGAAGATGAAAAATGAAAGGATCTTGAAGAGAACATAAGAAGAAAACTAAACTATTTACACGGTGTAATCGATGGAGGGACAATGATGACTAGAAAACAAAGAGAAAAACTATAAGAGATTTTTTTCTTTCTTCGTAACGTATAAATTTTTAAGATGAAAAGAACTGTTTTACTTCAGTCTTAACTGTTATACTTATAGTTTATCTATGGAAATGTAAATATAAAAATCATTTAGAAGGAAAAATATTAAAATTCTACAATATATAATTATATTTTCTTACATACAAACTAAAAGTTCTACTATACAAAAATACATATACATATTTTGTCATAAGAAGTACGTTTGATTAAGTTTATCAAAAAAAAAAAAGTACGTTTGATTAATATATTTATTTAATTGACTATCACAAGTAGTTTTAGGGCATGTTGGAAGTGTGCTAGCGTATTAAATGTATGTTTGATACGCATTAATGAATTATTATTTATGGTAATAAAGTAAGTAAATACTGCAGTTAATAATAAATAATAAAAAAAAAATGCAGAAACAGTAAAGATGGATATAATTTTACAAAGAAAACTATAGATTTGCCTAAAACAGTAAACACGCTGGAAACATGTGATCTACCAACCTAGAAGACTTTTTTTTTATATAAATATGCTTCTACTACTCTTTATTTTTATATCAATACTACAAAAAAACATCCAAGCCAAATAGCCAATATTCTAAAACTTACACTACTATTTTTTTCTTTGCTTCGTAAAATCTTTGTTTCTGCTGGTTCGATAGTATTGTTCTTGTTCTATCCACATCAATATTATAGCAATAGAAAACAACCGGTAAGTTTGTTTCCTTTTCAATCTTTTTTTTTATTTCCTATTTAATTATTAAAACTATTAGAAGTGTTGAAGAATCACATAATTAAATACGTAAGTATATTGTGATTAATAATATTATTTTCAACTAATAATAAATTAGGATAATTGTAGCTAATAGAAATCTTTCATCTTCCATCATTATATAAAACCAAAAATTTGTTCTCTCAATTTATTAATCTATAATTACAATTTTATATTTTAACTAAACTACATAGTATTAAAAAGATATTACATAATATTAGGCTATACTTTGTCATTATTAATACATTACATGTTAAAATATTATTTATTTAATTTGTAAATTTATAAATCGTTATTAATATTTACAGTATATGTATATATAATAATAAATTGTGTGAGAATGAAATTTAAGGTAGATATTCCATCAGAATTTAAATTAATTTAATAACATAAAATTTGAATTTCTATATATTGTTGATATGTAATATCTATGTTTATTTTTAGGTTCAAAAGATACTTTACATAGGAATAAATCAGTTTCATATATTTTATTATATTACCTAAATATTAAGAATTTACAAAATTTAATAAAAATAATGAAGTCTAATTAATATATTGATATATAAAATTCAGAGAATTTAATTACAGAAAAAAATATTTTAAATAAATTTAAGTGATAAAAGTAATATATGATTTTAATTTTAAGATTTTATATTGTAGAAATGACATCAAATCATCGACAAAGCACAAATTTTTCTGAGCAAGCCAATACGAGTACTCACAATGAAACGACAACAAGGGTAATTTTTATTATTTTTATTAGTTTACACATTTAAATTATTTAGGTTTTACGTCAGAAAT
>VBRH01001408.1:5038-18246 GCA_014578085.1 Cardamine resedifolia
GTTGCCTCAGGAAAAAATGAGGGCTTGGTTAAGTCTTTGAGAGCAACGGGTTTTGAGTATCAGGTATCTGCTAATGGCACTATCTTTGTGAGTGGGAGGGTATGCGTACCTTTGGACGAGGATTTGAGGCGAGAGATCCTAAGTGAGGCTCATGCGAGTATGTTCTCGATTCATACAGGAGCGATTAAGATGTACCAGGATCTTAAGCGGTATAATCATTGGGTCGGGATGAAGAAGGATGTTGCTAACTGGGTTGCGGCGTGTAACGTGTGCCTGTTAGTGAAGGCAGAGCACCAGGTCCCGAGTGGTTTGTTGTAGAGTTTACCCATTCCAGAATGGAAGTGGGATATGATCACGATGGATTTCGTGGTGGGCTTACCAGTTTCTCAGACCAAGGATGATGTTTGGGTCATCGTGGATCGATTGATCAAGTAATGCAGACTAACTCATCAATTAGGATCAAATTAAGCACCAGTTCTAGAACTCAAATCACTAGATATAATTAACCAATTGTCGTTGCGAGAATTAACTATGTTTTGCATTACGTTTTGGTGTTAAAAAGCGTTAATGCAGATGAGTAATAAGATGGTAGTTCTTATTGCTGTTGGCACGAGTGCCATGGAAAGCTTTTAGTGTGAATTTAAAAGTTTGGTTCTTAATCGGGAAGAGATTATGGTGTACCCAAAGTGGTTGGGTATAGGTGCGATAGCCTGGTTGTTGGTTATGCACGGGAGATATTCTGGGTGCGGAATATTGGTGATACCGGTGTTGCCTTGCGAGGATTTACACGGATCACGGGAGGTAGTTCAGTCGAGGTGCTTATAGATGCGTAACTTATTGCTCGATGAGAGGACTAGTTCCTCTGGTGCCGATAGCTCGAAGGACTACGTGTCCTGAGAGTGTGACTGGCGGTGTACCCAGACTCGTAAGGTGTATAGCCTAGAGTGATACGTGATACCGTAGATTCGTAAGGTGTATATCCTAGACGTAGGATATATTGCCCAGAATTGAGTGGTATGTGCTATCAAGACTCATAGAGGTTATATTACCCCGAGTGGAGTGGTACGGCAGATACCCAGAAATCGGAGATGATGCGGTGTCTTGGGTGCTGTGGTATGGTTAATACCTTGCGAGGTATGGTGGATATCCTGTGGGGTATGGCAGATGCCAAAACTCAAGATGCTGCAGTGTCTTGAGTGATGGGGTTGATCTGTGTGTGAGCAATAAGCACATATGACATTGCGGTGTCATAAGCATAGGGACTGAGTGGAAAACCTCGGAGGTTAGTAGTAGACCTCGTGTGTTTGTTGAGTTGGTTGGGTTGGCCAAGGTTTAAGTAATTGTTGCGACGATTAAGGTTCATTGGAAATGAACGACAACGTAAGATTCGAGGTCGAATCTATGTTAGTGGGGGAGAATTGTAACGCCCGTGTTCCGGAAAATTAATTAATTTAATTAATTCGAAATTCTTTCGAGTTTATGAACCTTAGACAAATCTTGGGAAATTAATTATTGGGGTTGAAATAATTAATTTAGATTTGTTCCGGGGGTGTCATAAATCATTTAGAAAGTTACGGGGTTTTTCTCAAGGAAGGAGGATAAGTTCTTGTTGTCTTCTTCTTCTTCTTCTTCTTCTCTTCTTGCGCTGAGAATTCACCATTTTTGTTGGTGAGAGAGCTTGAGAGCTGGTTCTTGTGCTTGAGAGAGAGAGAGAGAGAGAAGAAGAGAGAAAAGAGCTTGAGGAGCTTGGATCTTGAGGGATCTAGAGAGTTTGAAGCTTGGGAGAAGCTTAAAGAGGAAGCTCTTGGAGCTAGGGTTTGGCGGAAAACCAAGGGAAGAGAGGGAGGTCTTCTTGAGCTTGGGGAGTCCATCCTAAGCTAGATCCATCCTATCTAAGGTGTTGGGACCAAAGGTTGTCATTTAAGCTTGTGTGGAGCTTGTGGAGTTTGGTTCTCATTTTCTTGGGGTTTTGCGTTTTGGTTAAAAGCTTAAGGAGGGGTGTTGTTAAGCTTGTGGAGGTTAGAGAAACTTGGATTTAAGATTTTTATGCTTTTTTGAGCTTCGATTGTGAAGATCTATGCTTGCTTTGATGATTGGGAATTTTGTTAAATTCTTGTTTAAGTTTCAGCATTTTTGTGAAAATGTTGGTGAGTTCTTGGTGAATTCATGGGTTGCTTGTGAAGCTTTAGTATGTTTTACTAAGCTTTTGGTGGTTTGAGAACCACGGTTTTGTGTTGTTATGCCTTGAAAGCTTGAATTATATTCATGTGCCTTTTTAGCGAAATTGTGTGTTTAGGCTTTAAGGTGGTTTAGCGGTGAGTTGTGTCGCTAGTGGAATAGACTTGTGAGCGGTGATTAGTTCCCGCGTGTGATTAGTCGTTAGACTAATTCGTGTTTGTTTGGTGATGGTTTAGCTTTTTTTGGTGTGGAATTGCTATTTTGTTGTTGGAAGTATTAATTGGTGTTAATTAATCCCTCGTGCTGTTTTTGGTTGTTTGAATAGCTTGGTGCTTTCTCATAGTCTGTTGTTGGGAGGATCAATCTCACTCAGTATTTGGTTTGCCAAATGTTGATGCATCACTTTTGTCGATGCAGGTAAAGATATCGCGTGATTCGTGGAATCGAGGCAGTGAGGAGGGGATGATTAGGACTCGTGAGTTTTTGGGTTGCAGCTTTTGCAGTTTTTGTTGCAGTTGTTGTTGCTTTTGCTGTTAGTGTAGAACTGTTGCAGTTTATTGCAGTTACTTGTAGTTTCTTGCAGTTTTTTGCAGTTACTTGCACTTTTTTGCAGCTTTTGCAGTTTTTGGAGTTAAGCTATAGTACCTTGTATTGTTGTTGTTGTAGAATCTTTTATTCATATTTTTTTTTGGAAGTTTAAAACAAAAAAAAAGCGGTTGTTTCATGAGTAGTGATGTTAAAATGGGTCAGTGGCTCGCGGGCCAAACAGGTTAGATTATAAACGGGTTAACCCGTACCCTTTAAATACTGTGAAATATAAATGGGTTGTAAACGGGTCAACTTATTTAGACCCGTTTACTAACGGGTTTCAGTGATCTTTAAACGGGCCGCCAGTTTAATTAATTTTTTTTACCGGTCAAAATGACGTCGTTTGTGTAGTTTTGACTTAAATTATTTTTGAGGATTGATTTTCTCAACCCTTCCTCCCTCTCGCATCTCCATCTCTTTCTCTCCCATCTTTCTATGTTATTTCCTTTATGTACTCCATGATGACTTTTTGTGTTATTTCTTTCTTGATTTGAAACAACTTATTTTGTTTTATTATTTTGACTATAGTTTGGTAACATAACATTTGTTTGGTACCTTATTTGAAGCAACTATAACCTACGTTTTAAATATGCTTTATTACTAAGTTTCTTCCTTTCTCGTTTTTCAGTTTAGAAATGTGACAACTGATAATAAATGGAGGACTTTAATTAGTCATTGTTAATAATATAGATTATAAAAAGATTCACAGAAATATAATTATAAAGTTATTTTACATTCAAAATTATGTCAAATTCAACATAAAAAAAATCTGGCAGGCCTAAACGGGTCAGACAAGTTTGGCGGGGCCATAAACGGGCAAAGTCATAAACAGTTTACATAAAAATCTGTTAAACGGGGCGGGCCTAAACGGGCTAACTGTTAAACGGGCCGGGTTGGCCCATTTTAATATCACTAATGATGAGGATGATGATGGTGGTGATGATGATGATAGTGATGATGATGATGATGATGATGATGATGATGATGATGATGATGATGATGATGATGATGATGATGATGAAAATGGTGATGATGATGATGATGGTGATGAAGATGATGATGATGATTGAAACGTCCCGACCGGATTTTTCTTTTTTAAACAATAACAATACTAGTAATAACCCCATAATTATTATTAACTCCCAGCAGACGAAAACAATTAAACAGCTCAGGGATAACGATTCATTATGAAACAATAAATTCAAAATCAATTCATTATCAACCTAACGGTTTGCGGAAATAACCAACAACAACAGCGATAAATAATAAATAAACACCCTTCCGGTATGTCATTATGACCGACGCCGCAGTTCCACGAGCTTCGGCTACCTTAATCATTTCCCTTATCTGCGCCATTACGAATAGGCGCAGTCAGTATTTAATAACTATTGAGGAGGCGATCAACCCGTCTATTAGGTCAATTAGGATAAAATTACAAAAATACCTCCGGCATAATTAATGCCCGGACTCGACAAACAGCAAAACAACAAATTGATAAAAATTAATTGACCACAAAATAATGAAAACAATCAACGACATATTAAGCAACCAAAACGTGATTAAAACAATTAATTATTAACAATTAATTCAACGGCAAATCACAGAAAAACCACAGAAAATAATTTCACAATTAACAGCAATTTTTCGGAATTTATTTGAGCAATAAATAAACGGCGATAATCATAAAAAACACAGAAATAAATCCTAACAGGTAATTACCACAGAAAAAAATCCGTAAAAATATCCGACCACGGTACTGCACTCACCTTAGCCCCGCACAGAAAATTTCACGACAAAATTCTGCAATTTCCCAAAACCACACGGAATGAATAACCCCCTAATAATCCCGAACGCGACCTAAAAATAATAAAACAATAAAACAATTAATAAAACTTAATTCATCGACTAAACCACAATAATACACGTCTTCTTCTTCTTCGCCACTTCTTCTTCCTTCTGAACTTCACGGCCGCCATCTTTTTTTTCACCGCTACCGCCCAACATCAACACCACACCACCCTTCACAACTCTCGCCTTGCTGTCCCGACACCCCACGAACACGGCGTCACGAGCCTGCCCCATCACTCCTCGCCGTGGCACCACGTCCAGCCTCCACTCACCACACTCGCGATCGCCGGCTCTCCTCTACTCACTTGATCTTCACGCCAAGCACTCTCTCTCCTTAGCTCTCTATCTCTCTCTCTCTCAAAGTTCCAGCTCCAACCTCCTCTACGCTAGCTCGCACTGATGAAGATGAAGATGGTGTGGCGTGACCGATAGGAAGAGCTCGATCGAGAGGATAAAGAGAAGCGCGTAGGGTTTCCAACCATTTTCCAAAAAATTACACAAGAGGCCCCCATTTAATTCTAACTTTATGATTCAGCCTTGAAACTTCTAAACGATAAACTAAACCCGACCAGCAAAAATTGATTTAATCAATTCAGCCCCAAACTTTTAATATATCCTTTTAAAACCCCAATTAATAGGAATACGGATATAACAATGATGGTGGTGTTGATGATGATGATGATGATAATGATGATGGTGTTGATGATGATGATGATGATAATGATGGTGGTGGTGGTGATGATGATGATGATGATGATGATGATGATGATGATGATGATGATGATGATGATGATGATGATGATGGTGATGATATGATGATGGTGATGATATGATGATGGTGATGATGATGATGATGATGATGATGGTGATGATGATGATGATGATGATGATGATGATGATGATGATGATGATGATGATGATGATGATGATGATGATGGTGATGATGATGTTGATGATGGGGATGATGATGAGTAGTGATGTTAAAATGGGTCAGTGGCTCGCGGGCCAAACGGGTTAGATTATAAACGGGTTAGCCTGTACCCGTTAAAAACTGTGAAATATAAATGGGTTGTAAATGGGTCAACCTATTTAGACCCTTTTACAAACGGGTTTCAATGATCTTTAAACGGGCCGCCCATTTAATTAATTTTTTTTACCAGTCAAAATAACGTCGTTTGTGTATTTTTGACCTAAATTATTATTGAGGATTGATTTTCTCAACCCTTCCTCCCTCTCGCATCTCCATATCTTTCTCTCCCATCTATCTATATTATTTCTTTTATGTACTTGACTTTTTGTGTTATTTTTTTCTTGATTTGAAACAACTTATTTGTTTTATTATTTTGACTATAGTTTGGTAACATAACATTTGTTTGGTACCTTATTTGAAGCAACTATAACCTATGTTTTCAATATGCTTTATTAGTAAGTTTCTTCCTTTCTTGTTTTTTCAGTTTAGAAATGTGACAATTGATAATAAATAGAGGACTTTAATTATTTATTGTTAATAATATAGATAATAAAAAGATTCATGGAAATATAATTATAAAGTTATTTTACATAATTATGTCAAATTCAACATAAAAAAAAATCTGGCGGGCCTAAACGGGTCAGACGAGTTTGGCGGGCCATAAACGGGGAAAGTCATAAACGGTTTACATAAAAATCTGTTAAACAGGGTGGGCTTAAACGGGCCAACTGTTAAACGGGCCGGGTTGGCCAATTTTAATATCACTAATGATGAGGATGATGATGATGGTGATGATGATGATGATAGTGATGATGATGATGATGATGATGATGATAATGGTGATGATGATGATGATGATGATGTTGATGATGTTGATGATGATGATGATGATGATAATGATGATTATGATAACGATGGTGGTGGTGGTGGTGGTGGTGATGATGATGATGTGATGATGATGATGATGATGATGATGATGATGATGATGATGGTGATGATATGATGATGATGGTGATATGATGATGGTGAAGATGATGATGATGATGATGATGGTAATGATGATGATGTTGATGATGGGGATGATGATGAGTAGTAATGTTAAAATGGGTCAGTGGCTCGCGGGCCAAACGGGTTAGATTATAAACGGGTTAGCCCGTATCCGTTAAAAACTGTGAAATATAAATGGGTTGTAAACGGGTCAACCTATTTAGACCCGTTTACTAATGGGTTTCAGTGATCTTTAAATGGGCAACCCGTTTAAATAATTTTTTTACCTGTCAAAATGACGTTATTTGTGTATTTTTGACCTAAATTATTTTTGAGGATTGATTTTCTCAACCCTTCCTCCCTCTCGCATCTCCATCTCTTTCTCTCCCATCTATCTATGTTATTTCTTTTATGTACTCCATGATGATTTTTTGTGTCATTTCTTTCTTGATTTGAAACAACTTATTTTGTTTTATTATTTTGACTATAGTTTGGTAACATGACATTTGTTTGGTACCTTATTTGAAGCAACTATAACCTATGTTTTAAATATGTTTTATTAGTAAGTTTCTTCCTTTCTCGTTTTTCAGTTTAGAAATGTGACAATTGATAATAAATGGAGGACTTTAATAAGTCACTGTTAATAATATAGATTATAAAAAGATTCATGGAAATATAATTATAAAGTTATTTTACATTCAAAATTATGTTAAATTCAACGTAAAAAAAAAATCTGGCAGGCCTAAACGGGTCAGACGAGTTTGGCGGGCCATAAACGGGCAAAGTCATAAACGGGTTACATAAAAATCTGTTAAACGGGCCAACTATTAAACGGGCCGAGTTGGCCCATTTTAATATCACTAATGATGAGGATGATGATGATGGTGATGATGATGATAGTGATGATGATGGTGATGATGATGATAGTGATGATGATGATGATGTTGATCATGGTGATGATGATGATGATGGTGATGATGATGATGATGATGATGATGTTGATAATGGTGATGTTGATGAGGATGTGATGGTGATGATGGTGATGATGATGATGATGATGATGATGGTGATTATTATTATGGTGATGATGATGATGATGATGATGATGATCATGGTGATGTTTATGAGGATGATGATGGTGATGATGGTGATGATGATGATGGTGATGATGGTGATGATGGTGATGATGATGATGATTATTATTATTATTATTATTATTATTATTATTATTATTATTATTATTATTATTATTATTATTTATTGTATTATGATAATTATTTATTAGTTGATTTAAGGAATAATTATTATTAATTAATTTAATGTGTCAACCCATTAACTATTAACCCATCAAATTAAATAGATAATGGGTTTACTCAGCCTATTTAACTAAATGAGTTGGATCAATCAATTACTTATTTAACTCTTAATACAATGAGTAATGGTTGGGTTGACACTTTATAACCATTTTGACACCTCAACATGCGAGATATGATATAGGACATTTTCGTCATAATATTAAAAAATACTTTATCCCAAAAACCACTTTTCTATCACTTAATTTTTTAATTATCTATGGGTGTCAAGTGCAATTTCCCATAAAATAAAGTGATATAAAAAATTAACATGAAATTTTAAAATATATCGGTCAACATATTCGTCAATTAAAAAATATTTTGATATTCAATGATTGAATAATAACATGTTATTTTCTGCTTTTATATTATTATAATTTTCATTATGTTTTTTCCTAAATAACTTATTATTTTTCCGATTGATTGTTGTTCTTTTTTACAACATGTTTTTTGTTTTTGTTTAATTTGGTGCATTTAATTTAAAATTAGCAAGAGTTTACATTTGTTTATAAAATATGACTCTAATACAAACGCAAAGTCCAATGGCCCAAGTAATCAAGATGAACCAAGTAGTGACATTTATTGCCCAATAAACGAACCATCGGAAGTCAAAGCGAGCTTTCAAACCAGATTTGCATGATGTCACTTGCTGCTACAAAATTGAGACGACGATAGGCAGAGATCCGATTTCTGATAGTCAATTCAATGATGGAGTAAAATGAATCCGGTGGTCTATGAGTTTTTTTACAACATGTTACTTTTACAAATAACAAATTTCTCGTTTAAATTTTCCTTCCACTGTCCAAGAGGCGTTTTAGAATTTTCATATCCATAAAAATGTTATAAATCAAAAAGTTTTGAAACATGGTCATTTACTTAATTGACTTTCAAAATTTGTGCATCTACCTAAATGACCCATTTTTATAACAAGGTGTTGACAAAATACTTCAAACCAAAAAACTAATCCGAAATCAACCCAAACAAGGAAGTACTAAATCGAAGTAGAACTGATAAAATACTTGAGCGGATCATAAACTCTTATATTAAAAAATCAGAACCGAACCCGAACCAAACCTGAGATTTCATAACTTCTCTGTCAACATAGAAGTTGCAACCGTTACAGACTCATCATATGTCATCAGTATTTTGTCAGCTTCACGTGATTTTGCATTGAACGCATGTCCTCAACTTTATCTACACTCTTGAATGATGTCACATTACTTTTCTTATATTTTTAAAGAAACTATTACATCAGTTAAATGCAAAAACATTAAGCAATCAATACATATAACATCAACGTTCTTTTCATGAACAACATTTTCTTCTACCATCCCGAACTTTTTTGGGATGTCTTCACCTACACACTCAAACTAAAACCAAACCAAACCAAACAAGAACACTTCACATTGCTTATGGCTCAGGTTGGGTTTTGGTTTAGCCTAAACCCAATCATCTAGCAACTCGAAATAAAACTTAAATAGAACACATCACTAAGGATGTTAGAATCTGTGTTTCGTTTGTGTTTGATCAAAACCGGTTCCAAGAGAATGCGACGGGACTTCTCACTTCGTGTTGCAGATTACTCCAAGTTATGGAACCAAACTCAGCTTTGTTCGTCATACTCACTCCTTTCTTGCTAACGAACGTGACTGTGTACCTCTTCTTCTCTCCCACGCTGCTAAACACAAGCTTCATTGGTTTAACCGAGATCCCAACACTCGGTGCTCCATTAACCGTCACTTTGTAAACCGAGCTTGCTGCACCCACGTTAGTTACCTCCCGGGTGTACCGCACAACTCTTTTGGTCCCAAACAAAACCGAGAAACTCGGGTAGTTGAGCTGACCAGGATCAGAGAATTTCTTTGAGCAGTTAACAGGTTTCTTCACAACGGCAACAATGTGATCCACTGTGTAGTCTAGAGAGCACAAGAACCTAATGTATTCCTCTGTTGAGATGTCGTAGACAAGACCCGGTGATAGAGCCTTTTGAGGATCTACATGTCCCGAGCCGTGAGCATGTGGATTCGAGAGGCTGTTGTCTGCAGCATCATGAAGAGGAGCGTTTGTGTTGTCAAGAACATAAGCTGTAGTCATAAGAGCCGATTTGATAGCACTTGGGCTCCAATCAGGGTGAGCTGCTTTCAAAAGACCGCCTAAACCACTAATGTGTGGGCATGACATCGACGTCCCTAACAAGAATCAGAACCAAAACAATATAATCAATCATTTGAATGTGCAACCAAAACCAAGTTTTCGATAGCGAAATAGTAATACCTGACATAATGTTGAATTGAGTCCGCCTCAAGTCCTTCTCAAGACCAGTAGGACCAATAGCATCAGACCAACCAGCCAAAATATTAACACCAGGACCAATAACATCAGGTTTCAAAATCTCAGGAGTAACAGTATTAGGACCTCTAGAGCTAAAAGCCGCAACCACAGGAGACGGTCTAACATCAAGAACCGTTCCTTTAAACACAAGAACAGCCGTTGGATTCGAATCCGACTTAACAAACTCTCTAAGTAAATCACCAGTCTTCTTCCCAACCGCAATCGCCGGAAGCAAATGACTATCAGCAACAAGCTCTTCACCGCTCGAAGCAGTATTCGCCATTATCATACCTAAACCACCAGCATCTCTAACAACAGCTCCTTTCTCAACTCTAGCATTAACACCTCTATCACAAACCACAATTTTCCCACGAACCAAGGCCGGTTCAAGCGAACCGGGTAAACAAAGATTACTCGAACTACTATTCCCTTTATTATAAACCAACTCAACCGGTTTAGTTCCCATTCCTTCACCACTATAAAGCGAAACACCAATTAAACGTTTACCATTTCCAAGATTCGCAAACGCCGGAAAATCACGATCTAGGGTTCCGGCACCAACCGTCATAACCCACGGCGCTACGTTAGCAACCGAAGCTCTTGTCGGACCACTATTTCCAGCTGAACAAGATACAAAAACACCTCTCTCCATAGCTGAGAAAGATCCAATCGCAATCGTATCACGATAATACGGAGCTGAGCCACCACCGAGAGATAACGACAACACATCAACACCGTCAAGTATAGCTCGATCCATGGCGGCGAGAATATCAGATCCGAAACAACCAGTACTCCAACAAACTTTATAAGTAGCTACACGCGCGTGAGTCGCCATCCCACGCGCTGTACCATCGGCGTAACCGAGGAAGCTAGCGTTTCTAACGGCGGATCCAGCGGCGGTTGTTGAAGTATGAGTTCCATGACCGTCAACGTCACGAGGAGAAACAGATTCATGTTTAGTTGAAAAACCACCGCCCGAAGCCATTTGAAAGCCTTTAGAGAAGCTCCGAGCTCCGATTAGTTTTTTGTTACATAACTTCGAATCGAAATCGGAACCAGATTCACATTCTCCTTTCCATTTAGAAGGAATCTCCGGCATACCGTAATCATCGAAGCTTTTAGATTCCGGCCAAACACCGGTATCTAAAACTCCGATTATAACTCCGTTAGAAGCGAAACTTAGATCTTGACCACCGGTGGAAACACCGAATTCGGAATTGAGACCAAGAAATTCCGGTGTTCGTGTTGTGTGAAGTTGGTAGACTGGATCTTCAAACACATCGAGGATTGAATCGGAGTTGAGTAGAGTTTCAGCTTCGTTTGAGTCAAGATAAGCGGAGAAGCCATGGAAGGAGGTTGTGTAACTGTAGAGAAGAGATGGCTCTGAAGAGAGAGATTGGAGTTGAGAAGTGTACCATTCGTGGTGAGTAGAGAAAGATTCAGGTTTATCGGAGTGTTTAACACGGACGATGTAGGTTTTTTTAGCTTCCGCCGCCGTGAGAAGGAGGAAGAAGAGGAAGATAGTGATTGAGGCCATGAGTGGTGTGAAGTGGAGGAAGAAGAGAGTGAATGAGTGAGTTTAAGGAAAGAAGCAGATTAGAGAGAAGGGTAGTTTGGGAATTTAAAGAAAATAAAAATAAAAAAAGCGGCCAAGTTAGGGTCGTGTGACCGTTAGAATAATAACGGAAATGCCATCGTCGGTGTGTGTTTTCGTAAGAGTGTGTGGGGGAACAGCTGGAGACACGATACGGGATAAAGGGTAAAAACTCATTGGTTCTGTTTTTTTCCTAGTGGGGGCCCATTTTTTTATTGGTTTTCTCAACGTTCTTTTGCTCTCTCTTTCTTTTTCTTTTTCTTTTTTCAACGTTCTTTTTGTGTCGTTTTCTTCTTTTTATTGTGGTTTTATAGATTTAATTATTTTACAGAAGAACGTGTTTTTTTTTTTTTTATAAGTATTGGTTGTAAAATTTTTAAATAATAATTATTCAATATTAATTTCCAAAACTCTATTAATGTATTATTAGTTTTGATAGTTTTAAAACTTTATTTATAATCATAAATTATTAAATTAAAGATTTTTAAAAGTTAATCAAAGTCATGTGTTCTGCATGAACGACATCCACATGATGGACATACTCTCTCTGCAACATTCAGATTTATGACGGACGGTTCTGCATGTACGACATCTCTATGATGGACATACTCTCTCCGCAACACACAAGACCACGGCCGACTCTCGGTTCTGCATGTACGACATCTCTATGATGGACATACTCTCTCCGCAACACACAAGACCACGGCCGACTCTCTCTCTGCAACACTCTATAACCTTAGATAAGCTTTGTATCTATTAATCTGCAAGAAACTGTATTCTCTGGGATTCGAACCCAGTTCAGAATTAAGTTTAATATTTTTTTGTTCATATATAAACTTTTTCAAAATAGTGTTGTCTTAATATTTACAAAGACTATTAAAATTTAAAATATAAATTTTAAAGGTTTTTTTTGTTTCTTTTCTTGTTTGTAATTGACAAGTGAATATGTCAACTTCTGTCTTTTTGTTTTTTTTCAAACTCAGGCAGCATTCTCGTATGACTAAAAACCCTAACGGAGAGAGGCGGAGAGGAGACGTGGATAAGCTATGGAATCTGGATGTAGAATTTTGTCTTTCTTAATGTAAGAATTCAGCTTATCTCTCATTACACTACAACAAACATTTGATTTTGATATTTGTAATGTGAGATTTCATTAACATAAGGATACAGAGCCGGCCCTTGCTTTAGGCACCACAATGTGACTATTTTGGGCATCATCCCAATAGTATTTATGTGGCTTGGTGGATATGAAAGGAAGGAAGACTTTAAAAGTCGTGGGATTGAGTAACCAATCTGACTATTTTATCCATTTTGCCTTTCTTTTTGCTGAGTCTTGTGTTTTTTTTTTTTTTTTTTTTTT
>VBRH01001410.1:14122-25962 GCA_014578085.1 Cardamine resedifolia
GACATGGAGTCCTTGGTGAGTGAGATTAGCGTGCTGAGATTGTGTGCTACATCTCAGGAGCAGTTGGGCTTGGAGGCAGCGAACCAGGCAGATCTTTTGAGCAGGGTTCGGTTGGCTCAAGAGAAAGATGAGGGTCTGATTAAGGCTTTAAGTGATGTGGGTTCCGAGTATCAGGTCTCTGCAAATGGGACTATCTTGGTTCATGGGCGGGTCTGCATACCTAAGGATGAGGGTCTGAGACGAGAGATTCTGAGTGAGGCTCATGCGAGCATATTTTCCATTCATCTAGGGGTGACCAAGATGTA
The DNA here is from genome assembly GCA_014578085.1 of Cardamine resedifolia. Taxonomy (NCBI): domain Eukaryota; kingdom Viridiplantae; phylum Streptophyta; class Magnoliopsida; order Brassicales; family Brassicaceae; genus Cardamine; species Cardamine resedifolia. The sequence continues at coordinate 14,428 of VBRH01001410.1, forward strand.
CTGTGATCTGAAAATGTACTATCACTAGGTCGGGATGAAGAAAGATGTGGCTAACTCGGTCACAGCTTGTGATGTATGCCAGTTAGTGAAGGTCGAGCATCAGGTTCCGAGGGGGTTGTTACGGAGTTTACCCATTCCAGAGTGGAAGTGGGACATGATCACGATGGATTTTGTGGTCGGACTGCCAGTTTCTCGGACCAAGGATGCTATTTGGGTCATCGTTGATCGGTTGACCAAGTCGGCATGTTTCTTGGCCATCAAAAAGACAGATGGAGCAGCAATTTTGGCGAAGAAGTACATCAATGAGATTGTCCGACTTCATGGGGTACCCGTGAGTATCGTGTCGAACCGTGATTCCAAGTTCACATCGGTATTTTTGAAGGCTTTTTAGGCTGAGATGGGCACAAAGGTACACATGAGTACGACATATCATCCTCAGACGGATGAACAATCCGAGAGAACAATTCAGACTCTCGAGGATTTGTGTGCTTCACTGGGGTGGATAGTGGATGGACTACTTGAATTTGGTAGAGTTTACGTATAATAATAGCTACCAAGCGAGTATTGGGATGGCTCCATATGAGGCGCTGTATAGGAGACCGTGTCGTACACCATTATGCTGGAACCAAGTGCGGGAGAGAAGCATGTTTGGTGCGGACTTTGTTCAGGAAACTACGGGGAAGATCCGGGTTTTGAAGTTGAACATGAAGGAAGCGTAAGATCGGCAGAAGAGTTATGCCGATAAGAGGAGGAAAGACATCGAGTTTGAGGTTGGGGATCGAGTATATCTTAAGATGGCTATGTTACGGGGACCTAACAGGTCCATTACCGAGAATAAGCTGAGTCCGAGGTATATGGGTTTGTTCTCTATTATAGAGCGGTTTGGGCTGGTAGAGTATCGGCTAGAGCTGCCCAAGATTATGCGAGCATTTCATAAGGTATTCCACGTGTCGATGTTTAAGAAATGTTTGCATAAGGATGATGAGGTTGTGGCTAAGATTCCCGCGGATCTTCAGCCCAATAATAACCGTAGAGGCCAGACCGGTGAGGATCCTTGAGAAGAGAGTCCAGCAGGATCGTAGGAAGAAAGTTCCGATGATCAGAGTGTTGTGGGATTGTGACGGAGTTGAGGAGCAGACTTGGGAACCAGAGGTGAGGATGAAAGCGAGATTCAAGAAGTGGTTTGAGAAGTAATCCGAGACTTGAGCTTTCATCGATGGTTTCTAGTTTGATTTTCCATTATGTTATGTTGATCATTATGTATTTCGTTTCGATTGTAGATGATTATGACATTATGATGTTTTTATTTTAATAAGATGGATAGTTCTTGTTTTTAATGGCTGGTATTATCATGAGAGTTACGGGAACTTGAGGTTCGGAAGAGTTATAGAAAGAGTTTTTATGAGAAGTTAAAAACTTGATGATAATCGGGATGCGATTATATGTGTATCCTGAGTGATTGGTTATGCAGTGAGATAACCTGAGTATTGGTTATGAAAAGTTGATATTCCGGGGTGGGAATATTGTTGATGTTGTACTACCTTGCGAGGTAATACGCGGATCATGGGATGTAGTGTAGTCAGGAGTGTTAATAGATGTATGGAGGGTCAATTGCTCACAGGACGATTAGTTCCTCTGATACCCATAACTCGAAAGGTATATAGCCTAGGATGGACTGGTATGTGATATCGAGAACCTGTAAGGTATGTGGCCCAGGGTGGAGTGATATGTGATATCGAGAATCCGTAAGGTTATACTACCCAGAGTGGAGTGGTATGAGTATGATGCCGAGAACTCGTAAGGTATACAGTCCAGAGTGGAGTGGTATGTGATTACCGAGAACTCGTAAGGTTGTAGTGCCCAGAGTGGAGTGTCATGTGCCGAGAACTCGTAAGGTGTATAGCCCAGAGTGGAGTGGTATGTGATTACTGAGAATTCGTAAGGTTATATTGGCCAGAGTAGAGTGGCATGAGTTGGATACCCAGAGCTCGAAAGGACTTTGTGGCCTGAGAGTGGAGTGGTAGGGATACCCATAATTTCCAAGACTTAGTGTCTGGGAGTGGAGAGGTATGAGTATGAGTATGAGTATGAGCAGATGATTATGACTAGAGTCTTGAGCTGACGACTGAATACGAGCCGCTAAAGCCATAATATTTGATCTAAAGCCGGTGGGGAGAACCGGAGAGGTCAAAGGGGGCCTTAGTGTGAGTTTAATTTGTAGTTGAAATCAGCGCAGAGAGAGCGGAAACGTTAGATTCGAGGACGAATCTATGTTAGTGGGGAAGAATTGTAACACCCGTGTCCCGGGAAACGGGAATTTTTAATTAGCGTCTGGTTAATTTTGGTTTAAATGACGGGTTTCAGTTTATTGAACCAATTAAGGTTTGAGGGTGCTTAATTGAGAATCCTAAAGTTAAGGGTTGTTTTGTGTAATTAATTTTCGGTCGCTGGGTTTATGTGATAGAATTAAAAGTTTCGGGGCAGTTTTAGAAGGATCAAGAAATTGAAGGGGCTTAAGCCCAATTTTCTCAAACTGGCTGAAACCCTATGCGACGCCATTCATTTAACTCACGTCATCGATCGAGTTTCACATCGTGGCTTGAAGTTTCAGCTGAGTGTTGGTTGTCTGTGGCTTGCGAAACAAGGGAGAGAGGTGGAGGCGGTGTTGACAAAGTTGTTCGCCGGAGCTGATAGTCGCAATCGCCGTCTGTTATCCCGATAAGCATCTCCTTTCTTCCTTAGTTGTTTGTGGTTTGTGGTTCGTCGAGTCTTGTTGGGGCTTGATACGGCGAGGGCGTGGTGATCGTGTTGGTGCGGTCTATTGATCGTAGTAAACCGATCGATCGAGCGACTCTTGAGGAAAGGCGAACGATCGATCAAGGATGTTCGATCGATCGATCATCTCTTCTGGAATACGGTTTCTGAGAATTTGCGAGTTCCCGCGTTTTCAAACCTTTCTCTTGTGTTTAGTTCTGAGTTTTGTTTGAGGACAAACAAATATCTAAGTCTGGGGGAATTGATGTGTTGCGTTTTTGACGCATTCTAATAGTTACTTTCAAGTCTTTTTCAAGCCTTTATCGAGTCCTTTAGTTTTGTTTTGAGTCATTACAGGTCTGAAGATGGCTAAAGATGAAGATTGGATCCTATGGAGGAAACTTAACTGAAATTAAAAAAAAGCCAGAATTTAGGAGCTGAGCACCCGCTCCCCTTCTGGCGGGACCAAAAAAGGAAAACCTTAACTTTCCTTATTTTTCGAAAAGGAGGCTCAAATAATTATTCAGCCGCCGCCTGCAGACCGGGGAATTGATCATTCTATTACTTTTCTATACTTTTTGCTAAGAACACAGACTTTTAGAGAGCATTTACCCTTGTAAGATTTGGGGAGAAGAAATCTCTACATCACCTTGAGAAGAATTTTAAACCCCTCTTTGTTTTTATCGATTTATTCCATGCATATTTCATCTTCTTGTACTGCGTTTTTCTCTGCCATGTCTGAGTATTCTTTTGGATCTTCTGATTTTTTGTCTCACAGAATTAGAGTGTATTGCTGGTCTTCTGGATCGAATCTTTACTATACTGCCGCGTGTTTATTTGCGTTAGAAAATAAGGCTTTTAGACCACGCAAAAACGTGTATATCATTCATCAAACACTTGGTGGGTGTGGAAATGTATGGGATCTAATTCCATTTGATCAAGATGAAACTAGCATTAAGAGGACTCACCTAGAAGGGATCTACACAGATCTAAGTTTGAACACCCTAAAAGACTAAAGATTCTCTCTAGATCTAACCCATCTTCAAGAACCCTAATTCACTACTCAGAATTCATGCTCAAGAACACAAACCCAGAAATGCAAATAAAGTTCATAATCATAAAGATAAAGATCAGATTAAATGAAATGTGAAGAAACTAAATGCAGAAATCAAATAGATAGAGAAAGATCTAATTACAAATGCTAGATGACCTAAGGAAAGGGAGAGAGATCAGATGATAAACCATAGATCTAAAAATTACAAAAAACTGACTTATCAGGTTAAAATGACTTAAGGGGGATTTATACCCTTTGACAAAAACTATGCAGAAAAAGACAAAATAGCTAGTTCGGATGACGAGCTCGAGCAAGCAGAAACGAGTGCGTTGGTCGAGTGGGTGATTCTTCAAAGGTAGCATCTTGATTCCTTGCACTCGATTGGTCTTGCTCGAGTGGGGTGATCGAGTGGATTCAGTCTTCAAAGGTGGCGTCTTGAACTTTCAGACTCGATCAGCTTGGCTCGAATGGGGACATCGAGTGTGCTTGGCTCGATCGGAATCGATCAAGAGGACCAATCGAAAGGCGTCTTGTGGCGCAAGATCAAGCCTTGGAAGTTTGGCTTGAGCGCTCCTGGTCAAGTCCTCTGGTCGAGTGCCTCCCACTCGAGTGCCTTTGGTCGAGTAAAGCCTTTGAGTCAAGCGTGATGGCTCCTCCTTGTCCATATGAGCCTCCAAACACTCTTTTGCACCTGATAAACACTCCAGATGCGCAAATGCATGCAATGACAATGCAAAATACATCTAAGCGTGCTAAATGGGCATAAAGAAGTATGAATGGAACGAACAAGTGGTGAAACAATGCCTAAACGATACTAAATGAATGTCTAAAACAAGTAAAATATGGATATATCAAGAACTACAATCACAAATAAATTTGAAGTCTCGTGGCTGGTCCAGCGTTATTTTACAAAAAAGAAAAATAATTTTTTTACATCACTTGTTTTGAAAGATAAATAAAATTTTACACAATTTATTAGATTCGAATTGCAAGCCACATTTACAACTTTTTTTCGTAACGCTTGTCGCCAAAGCCTCGAAAGGATGAGAGCTGGTTTCGAACTTGCCATTGCTGCTTTATCAAATGAACGCCTCCTATTCACTCCCTATCGTTTGGCCCTTCAAGTTACATTTGGAAAGAACAAAACCATCGGATACATAGTAACTATCACCACTCTGTTTCTCAATTTGCTAAGCATATCGATAAGACAGTTCAAAATTATATTAGCTCAATTGTGATACTGGGATTCATCAGTCATCACACCTACATTACATCCTGCAGGTCTTGTTTGCTAATCTTCGCGTTTGACTGACTCTTCCCGTTTAAACATTCTTGTCATGTTTTCTCGTTTCAGTTGTTGATCATCTTTTCTTTCCAATGTTTGTACATCAACTTCTTTTTCATTAAGTATTAAGTTTAACCTTTCAGAAAAAAAAAGATTGAAGTCAAAATAAAGATATGCATAAACATTTGTAGTGTTTTAACTTTTTCGCGAATTATTGTTGTGCATACTTGTGATAAATGTTGTCCATACGCGTAGAGTCTTTGTCAGAATAACTCTATAAATATTGTTATTTATATGGAAAATGATCCTAGTTTATTATTGTCATTAAAGATTTTGTCTTTGATGCTTATCTAGTAGCGCAGCTACCCAAATTTTACTTCCAAATCATAAAGTGAAAGCTGGATGAAAAGATTTCTAATTATAAACTTCTGAAAAAGGAATATCCAACAATAACACAAGAAACATTTTAAAAGTAATAATTAAAATTCATAATTTTGATATATTAACTGGGGATGAAACATAATTTTTTTTTTTCTTGAGCAAGGGAAGTTGCAATCTTGGAGGTTAAGCGATCTTCTTTTTTGTTTTCTTAATGTAGTTTTCAAGTTCAAATATTGAACAAAAATAGTATTAACCAGTATTAGCATTCAGATAAAATAAAAAGGAAGAAAATCGTTTTATCTTTGGTTGAATTGGTTTAACCAATTCAAGAAAACCCTAAAATTGCCATTAATGTTGATACGTATAGCCGAAAGGCCACATGGATACAAGGTGAGTCATCGATACTTTATTGTATGGAAGGCATTTTCTTATTTTTTTATTTTGACCGATTTAGTATACATTTCATTACGCCCATTATTTCGAGCATAATTATATTTGTTTAATGTGTCTACAAACTAATCACGAATTACTCTTAAAGCATGTCTCTTTTTTTCATTATTTTATTTCACAGATGTTGAGATTATACTGGCTCATAAGTTCCTTTCGATAAAACAAAGACAACCCACTAGTATTTTTAAATTATATATTTCTCCCAAGAACTAAATCTAGAACAAAGTTATGCCTCCGTGATGATGTCTAAAGAACTTTATAAGTGTTCAAAGACAAAACATTGTTGTTCAAGAATATTATTTTTAGTGATGACGAATAAATATATTGTACGGATCTATGTATGGATTTGGTAATAGGGTACTTGTAAAATCCCAATTGGGTAAGAAAATAATGAGCTGGTTCTCATTATGTCTCGACACTTGTTCAAAGAATAATGGCTTACAGAGATTGTTTCCGTGATTGAGGAACTAAGTAAAAAGTATATAGTTAATGAGGCTGATAAAAATTGTCAGAATTGTCCCACATACGGAGTTGAGAGATTTGTTGAATTGTATAGAGGGAAAAATGTTTAAAAAAAAAACCATAAATTTTTTAATTATATACATTTAAATTCTCAACTTTCAGAATATCGTTTAATTGCTCAAGTTTACGTTGATTTCATGATTAAATGGTTAACTTATGTTGAATATGATATTTGAGGCACACTCGTTAAATCGAGAGTCAAAACTTCCGTTAGTAGTTCCGTTTAATCAAAACAATGTCATTTCCTTCTTACTAAAAAATTTCAACTTTCGAATGGTGTACGTTTATCAATTGGTAAATAGACTTTTTTATTTATTATCAATTAGTTTTGAGTTTAAAATCCATATTTCCTAATGATAATCCATCTATTTACATATAATGCATAATTAACTATGAAGTGTTTAACTAAAGTAAATAAAATCTAATATATAGAATCAAACACCCACAAAAAGTAGGAAGTGACTGTAGTAAAGCATATATTGTATACACATACTATATATATACAACCACAACCACATGTTTTCAAACATAAAACATACACATAGAAGAGTAAATTAGCACACACTCATACACATAAGTTCTACTTTTGGTTTGTGTGTGAAAGAGTTTCTGGGAATTAAAGAGGTATGCTTGATTGGGTTGTTCAAGGCCATCATCAAAAGCATGATCATGATCTTTATCAGCATGATCATGATCTTTATCAGCATGATCATGATCTTTATCAACAACAAAACAACCCAAAAGGATGTAGAAAAGGACCATGGACACCTGAAGAAGACAAGCTTCTCGACGAGTATGTTACTTCGCATGGTGAAGGAAGATGGAGCTCTGTTGCTAAGTGTGCAGGTAAACTATTTTTATATGATCATGGCTTATCTAATCTTTGGTAGTTCATAAGCTCAGATGACATATTTGTAATTAAGAGACCCTATATTATATTGTCCCAGTGACATCGAACTTCTTCTATTGAGTATTTGGTTAATGAAAGTTATTTCAAAGTAGATTTAGTATAGAATTATTTGGAATTAATTAACACATGCTTTTCTGACGATAAATAAAGGTAAGTGTGAGATCATACATATTTGAGGTATAGTTGACTTAATTTTAATTAAGCTGTTGATTATAAATTTCATTCTTGTTTCTATCATCTATTTTGTTTATAAGAAGTCTCTCATACTTTTCAAAACTAAAAAAAGGACAATTTCATGGTGGAAAGCTTGTAGGATTTAATTTTTTTTTTTAGAAAATCAAAAGATGATCGTATGATTCCTTGTTTTGTGGAGTTGACTTTGATAAGTTTGGGAACATTATATAAATATTATGCCTTTATTATTCGAACATTTTGGTCGATATAAGATATAATGTTAAAATGTTAAAATATGAAAGATTCATAATTAGACCTATATAGTTAAAGATCATCAAGTTGCATTAAATTTGTAAATATTCATGTTTTGTCAAAACCCATTCTTAGTGCCCTTTTCATATATATTATATTTCATGAAAATTAGGGTTGAATAGAAGTGGGAAGAGCTGTCGACTAAGGTGGGTGAACTACTTGAGGCCAGGGCTTAAGAGAGGGCAAATCACTCCTCAAGAAGAAGGAATCATCCTTGAACTTCATTCCCTTTGGGGTAACAAGTAAGCTCTTCTTTTTTTTTTTTAATTAATTTTTCTAAAACGCTAAACACAAACCTAAATACAAGTTATATGAAAACATGATTGAGTTTTATAAGTAAAAACAAAATTTAATGTAAACAAAAAAAAATACCCTCAAAATCAATACTATTGCTAATGATATGAGTTCACCATTGCGTCGTTTGATTTTATATTTATATTTTGGATACCTTTACTTACTTTATGTACGTATTCAAACACTTCATAGGAATTTACATATATATTTTTTTCAAAATTATATAGGTGGTCTACAATCGCAAGATATTTACCAGGACGAACAGATAATGAAATCAAGAACTATTGGAGAACACATTACAAGAAAAAAGAAAAATCTTCTTCACATCAAGAAAGAGTGAAAAGATCTCAATCCCGGAAACAACAGCCAGAGCTGAAACCGCAACCGCAGAACCAACCGTCTCAGCTAGTGTCTCAAGACAACATGAATCTCGAAAAAGAAGAAAACATAGCCTCCTCTCTCTATTACCCGACTAGTCTCTTTAATGACCAGTTTCATATGTCTCAAAGTGCTGCAGCAACCTCATCCGACTACTCCATGGTCGGTGAAAGTCACTTATGGGGCCGCTTGTGGAATCTAGACGAAGACAATCCACCCGGTTTTGGTGGTGGAGTTGAGGCCTCGTCGTCTGGATCAGGGGATTATAGTTATACTGGCTTTTACACGGGAGGTTATATTTTTTAGTTACGTTGCTCGGGGATATCAAGAAGTTATGTCTTCGTCAGGTTAATAGAAAAATTCAAAGATCTCTATGTGTGTGTTGTTTTTTTATTTTATTTTTGTTTTTTAAATCTAACTTTAATAGTGAGTCTTACTAAATAGATCGAAGTGAGGCTAATAAAGTGGTTTGGAATATGTTTCGAAAATGATTCTACATTATTTGTATAAGTTTTATGGAATAAATAGTCTCAACATGATGTTCTGTCCATTTATTGATCGGTTAACTTTCATGAAGAGACGAGCTGAAAATCTCTTTGTGTATATAACACATATCACTATAAGAAAAATAATTCTTTTGAGATACATTTATCTGTTATAAAACAAGCGATTTTTTCCAAGAAATTTATCAGAGAAATAAAATGTGTATCTTGCATACCAAATATCGTCAAGCGTTAGAGTCACTAATGAAGTGAAGTCCATGAAGCTTATGAAATCCAAACCGAATAATATTCAATAAATTTTATTGTTGTTTATGAAGTCAAGCCCGTGAAGCTTATGAAATCCAAACCAAATAATATTCTATAAAACTTATTGTGATAAAGATTACGTTGGTTTAGAAATATATCATAAGATTTAGATAAATCCTAACTCTATCTAGTTGAGATAGGTTTAACTCTTATGTATATATATAATTGCAACTCATTGATTAATCAATAACACAAACACAACACAAAACCATTCTCTAACTTAACAATATTGAAGTTTTGTTTTCATAAAGAAGAAGTTAAAGTTTAGTAGTTTATAGATTAGTGATTGTAGTTTAATTAATTTATGATTACACTATAAAAATGCTACCGCAATACCAACAAAATTTCCGACCGGAAAACATCGGATTTCCGACGCCCTATAATGTATTCAGTCGGAAAAGTTTAATGTTAATATTACCGTTTTATAGTCGTTATAGACTTGTTTTCCGACGGATATCCTACGGAACACCTTCTAGGCCGTCGGAAATCTGTCGGAAAATTTGAACGTTAATATTGAAGTTAAATTTTTCAAAACTCCGACGGAATTCTGACGGATTCCTGACGGCTTTGAACTTATAAATATCTCCTCATTTTTCTATACAATCACAACACAATACATTACACTACAAAATCCATAAAAATTTAAGAGATGTCTTCTTCAACATATTTTCGACTTTGGATGGACAAAGAAATAATGGATCTGGAGTCGAAGTTATTGAACGACTAGTATGCTCGCGGTATATGCGAGTTCATGGCATTTGCCGGAAATGAAACGCGAGCAAAAAAAAAGTGGTAAGTTAAAATGTCCATGTTCAATTTGCCATAATTCTCATAATATAAAGTAGAAATAGTCTGTCATCACTTGTATAACAATGAGTTTATACCGGGTTAAAAGATTTGGTATCTACATTGGAAAGAAAATAACTATGATTATGGTAGTACTAGTGAACCGTATACTGCAGATAGTGTAGGAGATAGAACGGAAGTATATGTAGGGGAGGTACCGTTGAGATGGTGAATGATACGTTTAGAGAGAATATGCAGTTAGCCGGTGATATTAGAGATAGGGTTTAAGATCCAAATTTAGAATCTCAAAGGTTTTTGATATTTTAGAGGCAGAGAAGCAGCCGCTATATAGTGGTTGTAGAGAATGACATTCACCGTTATCATCTACAAGTAGAATGATGACCATTAAGACGGACTACAATATGGTGAAGGAATGTGTTGATGCTATAGAATATTTTGTGAAATATATTTTGTCTGTAGATAAGCTTTCACCAGCATCATACTACGAGGTACAAAACTTGTAGTTGGTCTTGGTTTGGCGTATCAGATGATAGTAGTTTGCATCGACAATTGTATTTTATATTGGAGAGAATATGAAAACTGCACAAGATGTCGATTTTGTCGTAAACCGCGGTATCATGAAACTAGTGGGAGAATTTCAATTCCATTTAAATGGATGTGGTATTTACCGTTAACGGAGAGGTTGAAGAGGTTATATCAATCCCAACGCATGGCCGAGCTAACGACATGGCATGCTGAGCATCATCGAGAAAGAGAGATTACACATCCTTCAGATGCACAAGGGTGAAAAAAATTTCAATCATTGTATCCAGATTTTTTGTTTGAACGAAGAAATGTATATATCGGGTTATGTATAGATGGTTTCAACTCATTTGGAAAGCATGATAGACAATATTCGTTGTGGCCTGTAATTATTACACCTTACAATTTGCCTCCAGCTTTGTGCATGCGTTGAGAGTTTTTGTTCACCTCCATTCGTGTTCCCAGCCCAGAACATCCAAAGAGATCACTCATTGTATTCCTCCAGCTATTGGTCTATGAGTTACAAATGCTATGGAATCATGGCGTCGAAGCGTATGATGTTTCATGCCAACAGAACTTTAAGATGCGTATAGTTCTTATGTGGACCATAAGCGATTTCCCAGCATATGGTATGTTATCTGGATGGACAACTCATGAAATATAATCGTGTCCGTATTGCCAAGACAACATTGATGCATTTCAGTTGAAGAATAGAAGAAAGAAAATTTGGTTTGATTGCCATAGAAGGTTTCTACCGAGTGATCATCTGTATCGTCTGTCTAGGACATTGTTTACAAAAGGTAAGCAAGTGTTTGATGCACCACCTCCTGAGATTGACGGCAATAGTTTATTGGAGCAGTTAAGCGATTTTGGTGCTGAGATG
>VBRH01001411.1:0-18857 GCA_014578085.1 Cardamine resedifolia
ATTTAATTTTACCACTTTTTCGCTCGCTCTTGACTTCCGGCCAAAGCCATGAACTCGCAAATTCCTTGAGCATATTCGTCTTTTAACATGTTCGACTCCATATCCTTCATTGGTTCGTCCATCCATTCCCGAAATTTTCCTGAATGCGACATCTTTTTTTTTGTTTTTGTTTTGTATTGTGGTGTGATTGTGTGAGGGAGAGTGTAAACATATATATAACCTCGTAGCCGTCAGAAATCGGTTGGATTTCCGTCAGAATATTCAAAAAAATCAAATGGCTATAAACGATGGAACGTACAGTATCCGTCGGAACTCTGTCGGAAACTCTCCGTATAAAAATGGCTATAAACGGCTATTTAATAACGTATATTGTTTCCGACGGATTTCCAACGGTATTGTTCGTTCCGTCGGAAATCCGTCGGAATGTTTTCGATAACACTTAATCTGTCGGAAATCCGTCGGAAATTTTTGACGGATTTCTGATGGATTACGTATTATTTTGCCATTGGAAATCCGTCAGAAAGCTGTCGGAAATTTCCGACGGATTTTCCAGCCGTCGGAAATGCCGTCGTTTTCGTGGTTGATTTCTTGTAGTGTATATCCTTGAATTGAAATCCGCTTCCAGCTGTGGCTAGATATAGATGTCGTGTATATCTCCATAAAATATCAGATGAAAAGAACTCTGTTTGCCCCATAACTTCTGATCTTATCAAATTAACCCTAGCACTTTTTCCTATCCAACATAAACAACTCCAAACTTTTCGATTCTCTTTTAACACCCATATCTTTATTTGATTTAAATATAATCTGTAAAACCCAGCTTCTTAATCCAAAATAGAAAAAAAAAAAAAATTTAATCCAAAATACTATAGATATATATAGTATTTGTGTCAGTTCCCCAAATCTAGATAGGTAATTTTTTGGAGCAAGTCTACCGGACGATAGATTGCAATGTTAAAACTATCTTAAAATATAGTGGAAGAAAGAGAAATATCCATTTTCTCCAAACGTCACTTTTAGGGTTTTATCATCTTATATGCATGGTTCATCTTCTCCGTTTTCTTCATTTTTATTTTCATCCAAGAGTCAGCATATAGCGAGTTCGTCATTGCGGAAAAGTCTTCGAGGAAGTAAGCAGATGGCAACAATGAACTCGTGGCGGGTAAGTCATCAACGCAAGTTCATCATCGGGGAAGCAACCAGTCGACGCCGATTCACTCATGGTACGTTTAAAAAGGCAAAGTCAAGCCCCATGATCCTAAGATTATCAAGTTTTATTGTCAGCTTTGTGAACGATTGGTCTTATTTTTCTAACTTCAATTTTCTTCTCTTTCTATTTTTAACAACTAGATATCTCCCAAATAAAAATTTGGTTTGCGGTTTTACTGTGTCTTGCTCTCAAAATTCAAGTAGTTTAGCCGATAATAACATAGTTATCAAGTCATCGAGGGTTTTCCTCGTTATCGTTCTAGATGTTTTGTTGGAGTCTACCAAATTTTATACTTTTTTTTTGCAGGTGTTTGAATGTCGATTGTTGTTTGTTTGATAAGAGGCAAATGTAAAAAGGATGAAATTGGTTGCTATGAACATGTGGCTGACCTTGCTGGATATTGCTTTGGGATCCGGGTTAGGGAGACATATGGATTTTTTAAATTGGTCAGGCTGGTAAAAAATATGTTGAGGCTATCGGTTGAAGATGATGTCAAACTAAGTTATCAGTGGCCTGAGTGGATGCTAGGGCCATAATGGAAGCAAGTCCATCTGATTGATATCTTGGATGATGAAGACATGTAACTCTTTATGGCTAGTACGTCAGATCTAGAGGAAGTTATTCTACTTGTAAGAGTAAGGGGAGCATGCATGAGTGTAATGTGAGCAGTTATCAGAGTCAGATAAACCTCGGGCCCGGTGTAGTACATGGATTCGTCGATAAAAGAAAGTTACCGATGAAAACAATATGGAGATTGATAACGTCCCACATAACAGGAAATCAGTTTCAAATATACTTAAAATGTTAGATATCAACACAATTAACTGCTAACAAGTTATCCATGTAATCATAAACTTATCTAAATTAACAAAGATGCATGATAACGTGGATGGTGACTGGTAACAATCTCAAGTAAATGTCTTATCCGGATAAGTTTTGTATGGATTTCGAAATACATGTTAACCCGAGGCTACTCGTGGGTCACAAATCCCTAATCAGAGGCTTAATCGAGCCATGGAACCGAGGAGAATCTACTCGTGATTATTTCCTCAAGTTCTATATTCATTAGGAAACCACATGTATAGAAGCAATTCCTCGAGAAATATTGGCCATGGATAGGACTGGATCAAGAGATATCAATAAAGCTCAAATCGGGTCCATAGATAAAGGCCCAAAGCTACCCAACAAGAAATATGTTTGTGCAAATTTATTGGGCTTCAAAATTCATCTGGAAATAAGTTATACTGAGGTGATTTTTCAAGGAAAATCAGCCCTATAACGAGTCGATTTAAGAGTTTCCTTTTTATCAATCTCATGGGTCCTAAACTACCAAATAGGAAACTTTCTTGGAATTGATCTTTGGAGAATCACGTGAGGCAACCATTACATCAAGCAGAGACTCTACAATCATCTATATCTCAGCCAAAACGCACATGATCAATTGGAATCACTTAATGACCAACTTACCTTATTTGGACCCAAAGAGCATTTAGTAACAGTCAAATCTCCTTTACTATGGATGTATAATGAAGACTTCCAACAGCATCCAGAATGTATCTAGACCACCTCATCTTCGGCCCCAAGCTTTCAACACTCAATCATCATAAACTTATCTTATGAATGATTTCTTCTTATTGGCTCCAACGGCCAAATTCTTTTGAATTCTGTGATTTATTTCCTTGTTATAGTCAACAAAACCGTTGTATATCGAGCCTACATAAGCTCAGTTCATTTCTCATTGTAAATCACCCTTGAATTGAAAGTTAAGAAGAAAACATTTTTTTTACAAAGTCGAGTTTACTTTGTGTTGTTTGTTCTGAAGTTCTTATTGAGCGATTGTCTACGTTCTATTCAAGTTGCGATCTAAGAGTGTTTGAGTTATTTAATCCTCGTATTTCATCCATTCATTGAGTGAGCCAATCTCTACCTTCCATCATTCCATCAATTTTATTTCACCTTTCGCAAGTTAAGCTTGGAATCTTGTGATCATCGAGTGATCTAAAGTTATAGTGATTCCAATCTTATATCACCAACAGAAAAGAAGAGCAAAGGACCAACTTCACAATCCTAAACCAGAAGAGGGAGGATTTGCACTAACAACGAAAGCAATAAAAACCTCAAAGATAGCCAATTCAACGAAACAACCTCACTAACCCTAAAGAAAACCTAAAACAAGCACGACCAATCAGAGAAAAGGAAACCAAGCATAGAGCACAAAAACCTAGAGAAAATGGGGACAAAAACCTTAAAAACGACACTACCAGAAACCCACAACCGCAAATCCGAAGGAGCGAAAGACACAAAACTGCTGAGCCCAACACTACAGCAGAGGAAACTTCAAACCCTTCTCAAAACCAGACAGAGCACATCGAGATGCAATCCTTGACTCCACCACCTACGTGAGAAGAGCCACCATTCTCAGATCTGTAAACCCCCAAAAACCAAGACGAAAAAATTACACTTCCTTGCTCGATCAAAAAGCTCCAAGTTGTCACACTCTACGCAAAGAAGAACAGAAAACTAGAGAGAAGGAAAGGAATTCGGCGGCAACATAAAGGGCACACCCACCACCGGATTCAAGCTGGAGAAACAACATAAACCTAGATCTATTTTTTTTGCCCTTTCTCCGCACATCTATAATATATCTAGAATCTAAACTTTGGTACCACACGTGTCAAAATTATAATTAATAAGATGATGACATATGTTGAATGATCGATTAAATTATGACAAGTGTAAAAAAAAAAGTTTCCTTAATCAAAAAGGAAAAAAACAAAAAAGAGAAAAAATATATTATTTATACTTTCTATTTTTTTAATATATGTTCAATCTTATTATTTCAATAAAATTTATAATTTCCTTTTCAAATTTAGATTTTTAGATTTTCATATTATTTAGAATTCATTAAAAAACTTTTCATACCTTTCTAATTATTTCACCCAAAAAAATTGATTGAGTATAATCTCACATAATTCATTATCCTAACTGATTAAGTGTTAAATAAATCATATAATAAACAGATTGAATAAACCCATAAATCTATCCAATTTAATGGTCCAAATCAACACATAAATCTATTTAATTTCATGGATCAAATATTTAAATTTATCTAATAAATTTATCATAAGAAAATAATAAGAAATAAAATAATTAAATGAAAATTTAATAAATTATAGAATCATAATTTTTACAGATTAAAAAATTAGATATTTAGTGAGAAATATGTGTCGTGCATGCAAGAAACCAAACAACAAATAAGTGATACTGCCAAAAATAACTCAAATAAATAGGGATCAACAAACAAGAATTTGATACGATATACTGTAGGGAAAAAAAAGAAATAAGAATTCAAAAATGATGATTGTTGTCTACTTACAACTTATAAAATAATAAAAGTTATGCATGTAAACAGGGGATCATTAACATCTATTCAGTGAGCCAAATAGGCAAACCAATGGCAGCAAGAGTGTCAAAAGCTGATATTCTATAGAAATGTTAAGAGTATTGAAATGAAATTCAAGACCAATCGCTAAACAGTTTTGTCTGAGTTGTCGACAAGGGTTACATATAATTGGTACAAGATACCAAATTGGTTAGGAACTTATATAATATTCTAGGTTTCCGAATAAAAAAATACAACACATCTATTGGATACATAAATTGAAGCAAATGTTTCTCCATAGAGAGACACAGTGTGTAAATGATATTTTCCAAAGGGAAGAAGTCAAAATTGTTCTCTCCCAAATGGAAGAAGTCAAAACAAGAGGCGGATATCCATTTTGAGAATGATACTTCTGTCGGAAAAAATTCCCATACATAAATATGGATCCAGAGGAGGGAGAAATGCAGTGGGGCTTCTACCAAAGGTTGAAGATGATGGTGGCTAGAAATTCGAAAACGGAAAATAAAATAAGCCGCAAAAATAAAATATCTTCAGAATTATATCTCGAGATAGGAATAAAAAAAATCGAGATATGGTGATGTAAGGGCTGCACTAGAGAATGTTGTCGGAAAACGCATGCAGGCAATGAATGACGAAGGACTTCAACGGGTGAAGGTACGAGAGGTAAAAGATATTTTGTTGGGAACCGAGATAAGATATGCCAAAGGAGAAAAAAGGATCCAGAGAAGGGAAGAAGGCGGTGAGACTTCTGCTAGAGGTTGAAGATGAGGGTGAATGAGAATTCAAAGATGGAAAAAAGGAAACCGTGAAAAGTTAAAATCTTCTGCAGAATTAGAGCCTAAGATAGAAAAAAAAAAATTGAAAGCTTGTGACGAAAAGGCTGAATTAGAGGATATTGTCGGAAAACTTCAGTGAGTGAAGGTACGAGACAGAAAACATATTTGGTTGGGAATCGATATAATATATAAACCAGAAGAGAGTAGATGTACAATGGAGATCTTACTCTCATCCAGACATAAGCAAAAATATAGTCGTCCGTCACCATATCAGTTTTTCTATATCTCACATGGCGATCGAAAAAAACTAAACGACAAAATAAAACCAAAATCTATTGGATGTGATATAAATTTTACTATATTAATAATAAATTTTAATATAGAAATTATTTAATTTATTCATTTAGAAAAAAAAATTATGTGAATAACTCTCTTCTCTAATGAAATATGTTTTCTTCTTATTTTTCCTAAACAATATTGAAATATATCATTAACAACAATATTTTTTATTTAATATTTTTTATTTAATATTTTTTATTTAATATTTTCCGTGTAAATATAACTTATTTTAAAATTTAGAAACCCGTCCATGGATCAGATCCTAATCTTGTATGGAGAGAAAGTTTGATAAATATTTATGTGAATTGTAGTTAGAAAAAAAAACTGCAAAGTAAATCACCTAATATAAAGTGGATTTTTTTGTTTTTTGTCCCATTAGTTTTTTGTATGAAAATTTTTTTGAACTAGACAACATAGACGCAATTGGTAAACACCTAAGAGAAAAGGTTAGTAATCTCAATAACTAAGGTCTATCACTCTTTAAAGTATTTATCATAAATTAATGAGATCACCAATAGGAAAAAAAAAAAAGAATGATCAAGATGAGTAATCTACGAGACCCATGAACTGAAGAAGAACATCAATATACGTGGACTGAAGATCCGTTCAAGTGAAGATTTTACAAATTAATTTCTAAAGATGCTTCAAACTGTTATTTGCAATAAGTTATTTCACTAAGATTGGATTAAATCGTCTCAAAAATAAGTGATGTACTCATGAAGGAGAGTAAATGTGCGGTTCACTATTTTTTCCTTAACTATGATTTTTTTTTTTTGAGTTTTCCTAATAAGGCTTTTAACTAGACAACATCTCAAATGCATTAGATACTAATAATGGTTATCCAAAAAAAGTGTGTTATGAACAAATCTATTTCATGTGGATGTCAACCTGTTAAAATGTTTTAAAAAATAAGTATTCATCAAACTAAACCCTAACTTATTATTTTTTTTTTGAGTAAAATATATATTTTATTTTTTCTTATGAGTCATGAACAGTTACAATATCTGTTTGGGAAGAGGAAGCGGTTCTTATTATTGGTTTTACTCAAAAAAAAAACAAAAAAACAAAAACAAAAACAAATAGTCGGACGGAAGAGAGCTAAAACGGTATCGTTTCAGATGAGGAGGCACCTGGCACCACACCACCACCGATGCAACATCAGCTCCGGCAGCGAAACCGGATCCGGCTCCGATTCCGACAACGACACAACGATGCGCTGCATCTCGTGTCGGGAAGAGTACCTCCGTCGCGACGCTGGCACTTGCAAAGAGTGCTACGTAGAAGCCGGCGAAACTGAAGAAGAGCTCAAACGGGAGATCGAAGACCTCAAAGCTAAAGTTACTTTTCTTCGTTTCTCGTCTTCTCTTGATCATGGAAGCTCAAGATCCTTCACTGACGTTGTTCTCATCGCTTCTCAAGACGCCTCCGGTGCTCCTCCGATTCCTGCTCATAAAGCCGTTCTGGTTTGTTTCTCACAATACCAAAAAAAAAAAAAACTAAAATTTCTCTTTTCAATTCTAAAATTTGAGCTGTTGTTTTGGTAATAAGCTTTGATGTTTGTCATCGTTATTGAGCTGAAGAAAATCTGAATTTTCCAGAATTGACTAGCAAAAGTCTCTGTGCAGACTTATCTGTTTGAAGTTACAGATATGAATCAACTAAAATCTGCTAACTATGTATTTTAGGATGAAAATAGAAGTTGGAATCATATTAGTCCTAATGCTTGATTTTGACTTTATGATTCACTTGTGTTTTTTGTGTATTTGATCTCCCGCACTAAAAATGTATAAAATATCTTCTTGATTTGTGTTATGCCCTTTTGCTGAAAAGCTTGGAATCTTGGTCTGTGTGTTCCTTTTGGCTTTGATTGTGTGGTGGTTTGTTGTCACGTTTATATATATATCATATATTCGTTGAGAGCTGTGAAGGTTTAGCAAAACACTTAGTGGAGGGGATTTAGGATTTTAAGATTGAATAGAAGTTGCAATCATATGGTTATTGTGTTCAGTACTAATGCAACAACTATGTTTTAAGAAGAATAATCTTTTTCTTTTTGTTAAGTTCTGCTTTTAATGATGTGTTGATATGAAAATATCTTCTTGATTTGTTTTATGTCGTCCATGTTCATGCCCTTTTGCTGAAAATGTGGAATCTTGGTCTGTGTGTTCCTTGTGGATTTGAATGTGTTATGGTTTGTCACATTTATATGTATCATATGTAATGAGAGCTGTGAAGGTTTTGCAAAAACAAAAACTTTTAGTTGAATGAATTTAGGATTTTAGGATGGAATAGAAATTGCAATCATACGGTATTGTATTCAGACCTAATGCAAGAACTAAGTTTTAAGAAGAACAATTTTTTTTCTTTTTGTACAATTGTGCTTTTAATGATGAATCTGTGTTGATTATGTAAATATCTTCTTGATCGGCTTTATGTCTTCCACATGTCATGCCCTTTTGGATTTGATTGTGTAATAGTTTTTTACATTTATGTGTATTATATAAGATGAGAGCTGTGAAGATTTTGCAAAACACCCTTTAGTTAAGCGAACCTAACAATGTGAATATTGTTGCCAGGTGAGTCGCTCTCCAGTCTTCAAAGCCATGCTAGAGAATGAGATGGAAGAGAGTCGTAGTGGCACAATCAAGATAAGCGACATATCTTATGACACACTTCGAACCTTTGTCTATTATCTCTACACAGCTGAAGCATCTCTTGATGAGCAAATGGCATGTGATCTTTTGATAATGTCAGAGAAATACCAAGTGAAACATCTCAAAAGTTACTGTGAGAAGTTTTTGGTTACTAAACTTAGCTGGGACAACTCTCTTATGACCTATGCCTTTGCTCACCAACACAACGCAAAGCTTGTGCTTGATGCTGCATTGTCACAGATCACAGATAATATGGATAAACTTACTAAACGAGAGGAATATATGGAGCTTGTGGAAAAGGATCCTCGTCTTATCGTTGAAATCTATGAAGCTTATCTCTCGAAACAAGTTAACACGGCAGCTGCGGGAGCTAGCACGAGTAAAACTGGTTAAAAAAAAAAGAGTCTATTTGTCGATCTAAACAAAGGTAAGTTCTGGTTTCCCTTCATTTCTCATGTAGGTATAGAACGGTCAGGCTCAGCGGAACTAGATTTGTGAGCACTAGAAATCTGTAGTGTTAACAAATTCAAAATTATTGCAAACTAGTAGGAAGTATATTTCATTTCATTTTCTTCATATTGGTGGCGCTGTGTCTATGTGTTTTTATCTCTGAGTCGTCGCTTGATAACAGACAAAATTAAGTACAGTAATCAAACAATTCGATTAGATGAGACGAAGAAACATGGATAAAAAGGTTGGCTTAGTGAAATGGAGCCTTCGAACAAATTATGCCTGCAAATAACAATCTATGACCATCCAAACAAATATGAACAAATTTCTATGGTAAAATCAAAAATGTAGTGGAAGTCAATAGAGATACTATACTTCGAGAACTAAGATTTGGTGGAAAATGGACTATTTTGATTTATTTATTATTTTCTGAATTTTATTAATAGACCTTGAAAGATATAAAGATCGGTGAAATTTTGGTGAGATAAGTAGGTGGAAATAGAGAAATCCCCGGAAACATCAATCCCAAAAAAAGAATCATATAAAGCGAGTTCATAAATACAAGATAAAACCCAATTTAAAACGAGTTTAGAGATTGAACATTAAAAAAAAAAAAAACCAATCCTCGTCCAATGTATTGATAAGAGGAGAGACGAGGAAGAACTTGCTATATTGCTACAACATAACTTACTGAGCCACACGCTACCAAACCCAACAAACCAACCAAAAAACAATAACGAGATATTATAATGCTACAACATAACTTTGTTCTTTTTTTTGGTCAAATACAACAGAACTTGTTGAGCCACAAACTACTAAATCTGATAAACCAAATAAGGGACAATCTTATTTTTGTTCTTCAGAACCCCAACATGAATCCATCAGTGATTATTTTGATTATGTTTTGGTTTAATTTCGTTTGAATTTTGTTTGCGGATATTTTTTTTTTTCATTTCCAACGATGATACGTGTGGGGTGTGACATGCACATAGTTAAATTATATGTTTTAAATGTGCAAAACTTTTCAATTAGACTACTTTAGCTAAAATAAAGAAATTTTATTTTGAATATTTAAAATTTGCTATGAAAGTCAAAAATATCGGCAGCATAAATTACACATGCGTAAAATCATTCGTAAAATATAATTTATGTAGAGCCCATTGTCACTATGCACACATAGTTATTTACTTTTCATTCTCTATATAATCGAACGAAATCGTTTGACTGTAACGCACAACACAATTCAATAACAATTCAATAACATCTCTCTCTTTTCATTATCATTATCCCGGTCTTTTCACGGGTAGAAATTTTTGTCTTTATTTATATTTATCTTTATGATAAATTATAACTATTTTTATAACACGTTATAAGCATATCACTATATGATTATGCTAAATATCTATAAAGATATTATATTGTATAATTTGTTAGTGTGGGCGGTATATTGCCTCTATAATAATATATTATTTTTATAGTGGGGTTCAATACACCACTATTCATTTAATTTTATTGTAGGCGGTTTTTGCCTCGGTATTATTTTTGCCTCGATATTATTTTAATATACACATGCTACATATTTGATTTATTGTTTTGATGTCGATGACTCTATCACCATAATATCGCTGTTAAATATTTTTTTTTATTATGGTTATTATATAATGGAGGCTCGGCCACCAGTATATATTTTTCTCTAAAGTTAATAGATTTAACTGATTGATTATTAAAATTTTCACTAATTGATTTTCTGATTGAATTCTCCTTCACCAAGAAAATTTTCAAAATTTATCTACTTTTAAAACAGCTATGAACAGTATTTTCAATCTATAAATTCACTCATTTTCACTCATTCATTTCATCCAAACATTTCATCTCCCTTCAAATCTTTCTCCGAAAAAATCAATTTAGTTTCATTTTGAAGAATGTTTCAGTTGCTTTTAATTCTTAGTTTATTTTTAATTCTTGCTTGTATTTATAGTCTCTTCGTTGGGAAATTTACTCACGGAGAATTCACCATAAACATCGATTTACTTTTTTATTCATGTTTTGTAATCGCTTGCATCATTAATATAAACGATTCATTTTAAATATGTAATGTATTTATAGTCTATTTGTTGGGGAATTTACTCATGGAGAATTCACCACAAACATCGATTTACTTTTTTTATTCATGTTTTTGTAATCGCTTGCATCATTAATATAAACGATTCATTTTAAATATGTAATATAATTCTATTAATAAAAAAAATTCGATTTTGTTTTTAGAAATAAAATGGCAAACATCGAGAAACTAAAGTTTCCGGCTATACAAATAACTTGAGCAAATTGACGACTAATGCAGAGCTTTATCTAGAAATTTAAAAAATATCTGAAACAATAAAAGAGAAAAATACTTTGTCTCCTCATGAAATGGTGAAATCAATAATTTTTCTCAGAAAACATCTAGATGAGAATCTGACGCATGATTATGCGCATACAAAGATCTTGCGGAGCTGTGGAAAGCGCTAAAAGATATGTTTGATATCAAAAGGCAATAACGCTTCCACATGCCCTAGATGAATGGAATAATCTAAGGTTCCAAGATTTTGACAAGGTAAGCCTTTATAATTCCACAATGTTGAGAATAGTGGCGTAATTGGAATATTGCGGAAAACCTGTTAGTGAAGCAGAAATGCTTAACAAGACTTTTCTCACTTTCCATAAAAACCACTATGTGTTGCAAGAGCAATACAAAAATTGTGGATACAAAAGATTTTTTGAGCTAATTGTGACGCTCATGCTTGTGAAAACGAATAACGAGCTTCTCATTAAGAATCATAATGCTCGACTAGGTGGAACCAAAGCATTTCCTGAAGTGAGTGCAACAGATGCATTGGATGTGAAATATCCAGAGCGAGGAAATCAAATCTATAGAGGTTGTGGTCGTGGTCGTCGATTTTATTGGGGACGTGGTAAACCTATAACCCTCTAATGCAGAAAGTCTTATACTTGGGTTAGACCCGAACAAGGTCCGAAAGGGAAAGAATCCCAAGGAAGTGCCAGTCAAAAACATGAGGACATCTGTTATAGATGTGGATCAAAAGGGAACTGGGCCCATGTATGTTGAACTCCTTAACGTCTTTGTAAATTATATAAATAACCCCTAAAAGTAAAAGGGAAGGAAGTTAATTGCACATAACAGTTCGAGGGTATAGCACACATCGACGCTCCCGACTTTATAGATGATTTCGATGAGACCACTTTTACTTGAAAATGAAATGCTAGTAGTGATACTACTAAATAAGTCTCCAGTTATGTCATGTATAATTGTTACTTATTTCAGTTATTTTCAAATACTTTGTTTTCAAAATAATATATTGTATAACTATTGAATGATTTTATTTATGAATAATATTTATCATCTTATTATTAATATTTGTGTTAATTATAGAAATGGAAAAAATACAAGTAGAAAAATCTCCAAGATAAAATACAAGAGAAATTTGTATATCAGATAGTGAAACAACCTACACTATCCTAAGAGATAAGATATACTTCCCTTATTTAGTCAATACAATATCAGGTCCTACTTTATCTAGCAACCTAAGATTCTAAACTGTCGTTTGAACTTAGAATTCTAAACAAGCATTAGCGAGCATGTTCGATTTGTTCACGGACCACCTTAGCATCAGCTTTCGTTGGCTAAGGACAATCCGCTCATCTATGTTCTATCAAGCAATCTATAATACTTTTGATGAATAGATTTAACCCTAAATCAGAGACTAAGTGATCAATTTAGCCTAAGCAATAAGACCAACAATAGATGAAGAACCCTAAAATAATTTCCTATCTATGTATGATTCAATGATTCATAAATTCATTTAAAACCCTAAAACCTAACTATGGATCTACTCAGACATGGAAGCAAAGAAACAACAACATATGATAGAACAAAACATGATTAAACTGTAGAAATAAAGAGATAAGGTTTAGAAATCTTCTCCAATTTTCAAGAGGATGGATTCATTTTTCCAAAGTTGCATATAAACCAAAGAACAATGTTTAGAACTTAAAAGTATGAAGAATCCCCCTAAAAAGTTGAGTCTAGGGTTTTTAAAACATTAGGAGACAAGTTGGATCGGGTCCGGAGTGAAACAGATCGAAATTGGGCCAAAAATATGTGTATGTAGGCAGGATCGATCGATCCCATTGGTGGATCGATCGATCTGGAACTCCTAGGATTAAACTCTGCAGCTGCTTTAACTGCTCGCAAGATTGACATGTCTTCAGTAAAACTAGCATAACTTTCAAACAGTTGATGGGAATAACTTCAAACTGGTACCAAATGAAAGCTAACTCATAAGGTTTTATTGTGTCTAAATAGCATCGAAATCCAACATTAGAAAGACCTCCAACGAATGTCAAACGTCTGAATCTTCTGCATGACTCTACATCCCCAAATCCTCGTTTTCACCACAAAACATCACATTTTCCTCCAAAGCAACCTATAACCTGTAAAAACTCTAAACAAAGAGAAAGAGACACAAAACGTAATCCTAGACTCGAGAAAAGACTTAATAAACATATGGAATCAAAGGTTAATACCCCTTAAAACCATGACACATCAATTCCCCCATACTTGAACATTTGCTTGTACTCAAGCAAGAAAAATTAAAGTTATAAAAAATAGAAGAAAGGTTTGAAAAAATGGGAACTTACGCACTCCTTTGGACTCCACCACATTGAACTTTCAATCCTTAAGAACTTAAAACAAATTAAGAACCAGTTAGTACTACATGTACTTTACCATAAGCATAGCGAACTTTACCGTACTCTGGCTCCCGAGATCTTAAGGAATATCTGAAATCTCTATTGTCGACCCTTTAACATTCATTAATTGTTTCCAAGTGCAGTCTCACAGAGGGATTATCAATCACAACAAAGGTGTGGAATGGAAGGCCGTATAATGGTGGTTGAAGGGTTTAGGCTCTGCTATTGAAGACGGGTGCAAATCATTGTGCAAAATGACAGTGAGACTAGAACCAAATATTGATACACGACCTCACGAACCTTAGAATCTATGTAAAGCTCTATAGCTGTCCTAACTGAGTTATAATAGTGCCTAAGATTACACATTAGACTCTAAACAAACTTTATTCCGGTTCCCTTTATTTTTGTCTTCTTTCCCTTCTCGTTTTATTCTTTTCTTTTTCTGTTTTTTTTTTCTCCAGAGGATTGGTCGATGTCTGCATATTTTTTATTCTTCTTTTCTTTTTTTTTTCTTTTTTTATTTTTATTTTTTGAGAAGGGGAAAGTGGAACCGCTTTTAGTCAACATTTATGCACTAAAGACAAACTCACAAACGTATATTAACTTAGTGAAGAGAGCATCGAATGTTACCAGATATTCTTTAGAACATAAAGCTGTGTCGGTCCGCATACTCCGTAGTTTTTGCATATGATTGCACATGATAATGATATAACAGATGCATGTGGTCTGAAAGAATGGATAGGGTAAAGGTGTGTTACCAAGCTAAGATGAACTTGACCATTCAAAGTTCCGAAAAGGGTGGTAGAAAAGGTGGAATTGAACTTTGAATGTTGTGATCCATTATGCGATATCAAGCCCCTAAGTGAGAAGTTAAGTCAAAGTTAAAGGTCCTGTAAGAATAGAGTCAACGTTAGATCATTAAGATTTCCAAAATATAGTGAATTTCGGGTTAAGTCGATCCACTGATGGTGTTTCCAATCTTCCTAAACTTAGAACCATCAATATTAAAAGTTTGTTAGAAAGTTAGGCAACACCAGATAGAATCTAAGAACAGCGTAAAATTCCCACAAGTTTTGACTCAATAAAACGACAAAAAGACTCAACCTGAAAACAACAAAATGTCAAAACCATCACATAACTAGGAACTCTCCCCCAGACTTACTTCACACCGTCTCGGTGGGAAAATAAACCCCAAAAAATGAGTATATAACAATGATGTATATGAAAGAGGGATTAAAAGATGAAACATGGATAATAGATGATATTGTGCGTTTCCTGGGATTTTTTTCTTTTTTAAATGCACGGATCGATCGTGCAAAACGGGAGGGATCGATCCAAAAACTTACGGCATTTGGCTGCTCCGTTGGATCGGTCGATCTGGACTAAGATCGATCGTTCTCATCTTTTTTTTTCGTACGAAAAATGCACGGTTTTTTTTTGTACCAAAAATGCACGGATCGTTTGTGCTGAAGTGGATCGATCGATCCAAAAAGTTATGACTTTTTTACATGCCATAAGATCGATCGATCTGGACATGGATCAATCGATCTTTCTCTGATTTTTTTTTTGTTACGAAAAATGTACGTATTGAACATCCACTTATAATAAATATGAAAATAAGAAAAACAAGAAAATAAAACCAAAAGAGTGCAAAAACAAAAGATGGGTTGCCTCCCACAAGCGCTTGTTTAAGGTCTATAGCTTGACCGCTACACGAAAGATGTTAATCATGAGAATCAAAAGGTTGGACCAATGGTCATTTGGTCCTTCTCCTATTAACACAATAAAAAAATATGTGCAAAATTACACACCCATGATAAATAGACAAAATATTCATCAATGAAGTTTACTACAAATGTAGCATATATCTTAAAATATTCATTGATGAATAAATGCTCAGGAGGATCAAATGCATTTAATGGAAAGATAAAGTCACCTTCAGGAGTAAACGAGTTCATCACAAAATAGTCAACTTCATCACCATCAATCATGTAAAATACAACATCCTCATTTCTAGAATCTATCTGAACCTTAGGGTTCTTAATCTCATTCAAGATCATATCTATATCACACATATCCTTTAGGTAAGATTCTTCAAGAAGAGATCTAGATTCTTTAGGCATTGAAAAATTAAACTCGAGATCATGTACATTCAAAGCACATAGATATTCAACATCAAGACATATCTCATGGTAATCCCTAGCAAGTTTTTCCACCCTTAGAGTATCTAGTCTTTGAGACTCACATATGAAATCATAACATTCATCAATGAGCATTGGAGTATGCAAACTAGAAGTTACTTCTTCAATGTAAGGTATGTGAATATCCTCATAATCAAGAATTTCAAAGGTTAAGTCGCATGTACCTTCTAGTTGGGTTGGTGGAACCTAATATATTACCTCCTCAAGTGCATAAGCTACCATTATCTCCATGGATGTGAGCTCTCTTCCTTCAAGGTATGCTCGATAAGACACGAGATTTAATCGGATCATAGCCGCTAGATCACTCCTTGTCAATGTTGGATTTTCAATGCAAAGCTCATCCAACATCTCTCTTTGTTCTCGTGACCAATCATTGTTCTCGTGACCAATCATTGTTCTCGTGACCAATCATTGTATATGTGACTCCACACATAGCTCATCTTGAATGCATTCATCAATCGTGACATCTGCTTCTTGTGACCAATCATTGTAATCCATGGCCATAATCAAAAGAAAAAGAAAGAAAAGATGTTAGAAGAAAAATTAGAAAAGAAATCTTAGAATAAATTTCAATCTTAGATTCGAAGGTAACGCAATTGGTCCCCGGCAACGGCGCCAAAATTTTAATACACATATTTTTTAACCCTATATAAACTACTGCAAGTGCACAACAAATGTTGTAGTAATCTAGGGATCAAATCCATAGAGACCAAGGTTACACTACGATTATTTGAGAATGAAACTAAGCTAAGATAATGAAACGGTTGTTTGGTTGTAATGTAAACAAAAACAGCAAATAAAACGGTGTAAATTAAGAATAAAAATGCGTCATGCTTTAGGGATATTCGCAGGAAATCAGAGATCATGAACCAAACAATTATTCAGGGATAAATAAACACAATCTAGAACTCAAACATGAATGTATAACTAATCCACTGTCGTGATATCAATTACTTTATCTAACAACCTAAAATTATAAACTGTCGTTTGAACTTAGAATTCTAAACAAACATTAGCGAGCATGTTCGATTTGTTCACGGACCACCTTAGCATCAGCTTTCGTTGGCTAAGGACAATCTGCTCATCTATGTTCTATCAAGCAATCTATAACATTTTTAATGAATAGATTTAACCCTAAATCAGAGACTAAGTGATCAATTTAGCCTAAGCAATAAGATCAATAATAGATGAAGAACCCTGAAATAATTCCTTATCTATGTCTGATTCAATGATTCATAAATTCCTTTGAAACCCTAAAACCTAACTATGGATCTACTCAGACATGAAAGCAAAGAAACAACAACAGATGATAGAAGAAAACATGATTAAACTGTAGAAATAAAGAGATAAGGTTTAGAAATCTTCTCCAATTGTCAAGAAGATGGATTCCTTTGCCCAAAGTTGCATATAAACCAAAGAACAATGTTTAGAACTCAAAAGTATGAAGAATCCCCCTAAAAAGTCGAGTCTAGGGTTTTTAAAACATTAGGAGACGAGTTAGATTGGGTCCGGAGTGAAACAGATTGATTTTGGGCCAAAAATCTGCGGCTGTAGGCAGGATCGATCGATCCCATTGGTGGATCGATCGATCTGGAACTCCCAGGATCAAACTCTGCACCTGCTTTAACTGATCGCCAGATTGACCAGTCTTCAGTAAAACCAGCATAACTTTCAAACCGTTGATGGGAATGACTTCAAACTGGTGCCAAATGAAAGCTAACTCATAAGGCTATATTGTGTTCAAATATCATCGAAATCCAACATTGGAAAGACCTCCAAAGAATGTAAAAAGTCTGAAGCTTCTGCATGACTCTGCATCTCCAAATTCTCGTTTTCACCACAAAACATCACATTTTCCTCCATAGCAACCTATAACCTGTAAAAACTCTAAACAAAGAGAAAGAGACACAAAACGTAATCCTAGACTCGAGAAAAGACTTAATAAACATATGGAATCATAGGTTAATACCCCTTAAAACCATGACACATCATTGAGCATCCCGTAACTCATGTCTATACTCAAAATGGTTTGGCTGAATCATTAATTAAACGTCTACAACTAATTGCAAGACCATTGATCATGAGATCAAAACTTTCACCTTCTATATGGGGACATGTCATTTTGTATGCAGGAGCACTCATTTGGATAAGACTAAATGCATATCATAAGTATTCCTCATTACAATTAGTATTTGGTCAAGAACCAAATAGTTCCCATCTAAGAATTTTTTGTTGTGCGGATGAGCCTATAGCACCATCACAACAAAGATGGGACCACAAAGAAGGTTGGGAATATATGTTGGTTGTGATTCTCTATCAGTTAAATGATACCTAGAACGGTAGACTAGATACGCCTTTACGGCACGTTTTGCCGATTGTAATTTCGATGAGAAAGTATTCATGGTTCTAGGGAGAGAAAATACACAAGTAGGAAATGATATCATATGGTGTGTACCATCTCTGTTACATCTTGATCCTCCTACAAAACTGTCAGTGTGTGAATTTTTTTTGTTTGGCTCCTACTCTGCGGAAAATTCCTCTTGAAATAGTAAGGATTTTTGTTCTTCGAATTCAAGTTTTGAATTATAAAGTTTCGATTTTTACGAATCTTTGATTAGTTTTCAGGTACTTGAAACATTGAATAGAACTAAAGTTCACAACCAAATTGAATTCGTTATCTTTTCGTAAATTTTTTTTTCAAAGTTTAGATCTTAATTGAATTCGTTATCTTTTTCGTTTTCTTTGTAGTTGGTGCTGGACTTTTGATTTTGAGTTTCAGAGAAATTTTAAGTAGCAGAAGCTGATATGGAACACGGTTCGTTCAGGAATGATACACATGCTTCGTTTACTCTGTCTGACGAAGATCACACACTTGGCAATGCTCTTCGATTCGTGTTATGCCAAGAGTTAGTATCGTCTCTTCTTGACTCTTAAATTTCTTACTATTGAGCTCATAGTTTCTCTCAATAACAATGAATCTGTTATCTGTATTGTCCCATAGTTTTCAAAGTCTCTTTCATGTTAATAGGCAAAGAGATTTCAAGTAATGATTTAACTAATCTGTGTGCACATTGT